>CM060949.1:106993683-107203683 GCA_030765055.1 Mantis religiosa
AGGGACATAGCCAAACAAGTTCCCAAGGCCACTGTCCCCTTCCAGGGACCTCACCGCATGTGCTGTAAAAGCCTCGAACACATACGGCACTCTATGCATGTGCAGTAAACAAATGCCTGTTAATATTTGATTGCCCCTCGTAGAAGAGTGCTTTAAGTCCAAGAATGCTGACTTCTTCATTCAAGGTATTTGAAAGCTCAAGAAATGCTGGGAAAAATGTGTAAATCTGGATGACTACATAGGGAAGAATTAACAAGCACATATCAACAAAAGCTCTATCACATGTTTTAAAGGGTGATAATTAAAACTTTATAATACCCCGTCGTATATTGCTCACAGATGCAGACCTATAGAACTTTTTTTCTAAAAATCTGACATGTTGCATTCAAATTACTTTCTCTACTTTTATAATACTATTTTACAAACTGTACTTCATATTAATCGAAATAAACATCTGCAGAAATTATGTTATTGCTAATTTTCTGGTAGATGCCGAGGAATATGGAAATACAGTATGCTTTATGGCAGAATGAAATCATTTGCTGATTGTTATATGATGGCTCTGAAATTCTGTTCTTGCATTGTGAAGAGATAAAATAAAATATATAAAAAGGTTTCTCCCAGAAAACTGAATTGCTGTGGTATGTATTATATTTATTTCATCCTTTGGAACATAATACATATGTTATAGGACACATCAGTTCAAGATACAAAGATAAATATGCAAAACTATTATGTTAAATACTTTATTAACAGCTGAGCCTAAGACTATTTTGTAACCATTGGAGCCCAGATTTCTAAGAAAAATGCTTATATATGCCTTTCTGCTGAAATAAGGGATTTGCTTACTTATTTTAAGCTTTTTCACTAAAATAGCTTCTTTTATTCAAATCATGTAAATTTAAAAGTAAACTTTTAATTCCTTGCCATCATTTTATCATTAATGGTTTACATCATCTCGCTAAAATAGTTAGGAACCAATATAAAGGTGGCAGCACCGTGGCTCAGTGGTTAGACCACTTGGCTCTCACCAAGACGGCCCGGGTTCGATCCCAGGCGACCGCAAAGTGAGATTTGTGGTGGACACGGCGCTGGGGCAGGTTTTTTTCCGGGATCTTCAGTTTCCCCCGCCATCTCATCTCATTCCACCGTTGCTCCATCTTCATCTCATGTATCATCAGTGTCATCGCCTGCAGTGCCGTATGTAGTAAAAGCGGGCGTTAAACACTACACACACACGCCAATATAAAGACATGGATCTTCTTGTCTCTAGAGTAAAGAAAGTATTTGTCAAATCACCGACAGAGTTAGAAAATTTCATGAAGTCCTTCCAAATTTGTCTTTTCCTCCTCAGCCACTTTTAACTAGATAGGGTTCTTGGTTAAAGACTCTGTCATACTAGGCAGAACATTTCAATGAAGTAAAAATAGTATTGCACTCCTTAGATGCAGAGATGCAGAAGATACAAGCAGCTTTGCTGCAGCACAGGAATGTTTTGCTAATATTGGCATCCAAGATAAAACAGAGTACATCCATAACTATTTCTCCAAAATACCTGCTATTATAACACAGTTGGAAGCTTGAAATAATACTTTGGAACATTCACTTTCTTTGATAGATGAAATTTCAGTAATGTTGTGTTCAGAGGCTCATAGTGTTGCTAAACCTGCCTTTGAGAAACTAGTAAGATATTAATGAAAAACCATGGTTACGAAACAGTGTAAAATTTCTAAAAAAATTTTTGGTACAGAAATGTATATCGAAAAGGAATTCACCCAAGAAGAACAGAGGTGCTTTTCACATGTTCCAGTAATGTCATGTAACATTGAGAGATCATTTGCACTGTTTGAACATTTTTTCACTGACTAACGCAGGAGCTTCACACAAGAGAATCTCAAGATATCCTTGTCTGCCTCGGTAGCATAGATGTTAGTGTGTCTGCCTCACATTCAAGAGGTCCCGAGTTCGAATCTTGGGGAGGGTTAGTTACCTGGATAAGGTTTTTTCTGGGGTTTTCCCTTATCCTTCAAGACGAATGTCGGGTAGCTCTAAGCTCAATGGACCCTGGACTCATTTGAGCATCATTTCACCCAATTCATTCACCGTCCGACATAACTTAACGTTGGGGCGGACGTAAATGAAAAAAAAAAAAAAAAAAAAAAGCTCTATGGACGCCAGATTCATTTGAGCATCATTTCACCCATTTCATTCATCGTCCGATATGACTTAACGTTGGAGGATGTAAATTACAAAATAAATAAATCAAGATAGTATAATTTTGAGTCGAACTAATACTCAATGCTCCGCTTATTGCTAGTATTTACCTAGAACGCATTTTGTTAGGATCTTCCTAACATCATCAGCTGTTGTTGACTAATGGACGTTGATTTGGTGAACTCATTGGAGGTGATGGGTGCGTCTCTGTCGGTATCTTGATGAACTTGAAGTTTGGGTTTTCTTCTAGGTAAATACTAGCAATAAGTGGAGCATTGAGTATTAGTTCGACTCAAAATTATATTAATTTTGTGCTTCATTGTATCATAGTCCTTACACATGGGAAATCAAGATAACCTTCCTTGTGTACTGTAACAAGCTTATGAAAGATAAGAATTCTACAGAACAATATGTTTAAGATTAAATTTTTAGTTTTATTTGCTTATTTGTTTCATTTTTTTGTGCCAATATGCTTGCTTATTTCACCATTTGATTGTGTTTACAAATTCAGGCTCTAGTTATCACAATTTAATGACTTCTGGTACAGCTCCTTAGGGACAGAGACT
Source organism: Mantis religiosa (assembly GCA_030765055.1). Taxonomy (NCBI): domain Eukaryota; kingdom Metazoa; phylum Arthropoda; class Insecta; order Mantodea; family Mantidae; genus Mantis; species Mantis religiosa. The sequence goes on from CM060949.1 coordinate 106,996,464, forward strand.
GAAGTTCTGGAGAGTGGAGTACGTTGACACATTGCTTCACTCACACTGTCCCTATGCTTCTTTCAAGTTTATACTTTGACTGAAGTATGTGTTTGTTGCTGGTAGTTGTTATATGTCAACTACAAAATCAGATTTAACACTCCCCAAAGTTCCCATTGTTGATAACACACATCAAAGAGCACACATTATATTTATATTTTTTGAAACATTTATCTTGATTAATATGGAGAAAACAGACCATTATATTTTGTAAGTACAGTTTGTAGAAGCTGTATAAAATATGTGATAGTACAGAATGCCAGTGAATGTAACACATCAGATCTGATGTGTACATTTACATAACTCCCCTGGTCATTCTAGTACAAAATATTCTTAAAAATGCTTAATTTTCTATCTACTTCATGTTTATTGAGATAAATATTTGTAAAAATGATTTTATTACATATTTCCTTATTGATACAATAGATAACAACTTCCCATTTGAGACAAAACAATGCAACTGCAGTTGACTGGGGACTCTTTGGTATTATATTTGGGTCTAATAATGTCTTCGCTATCTTTTCATCACATTGGATTTTGTTTTGATCAGCATATAGGCTTTTAGATTCTCCACACTGCATAGTAGGGCCCAAATGACCTTGTTGTCGACGGGCCCTAAAACACCACACACTCACTCACTCACTGCATAGTATGAAAAAACACAAACTGAGTAATGAACAAGAACCACCTGATGTCTTGGCCTGATCTTCAGGAAATAGTTTGGACATCACTTCAGATTGCTGAATATTATTGGGAGGCCTGAAAGTGAACAATGACAAATCAAGAACTCAAGAACATTTGAATTCTACTACTACTGCTACTTCCCATTTGAGAAAAGTCTAAGTATTGGATAATTCAAGCAAATAACAATGCATATCTTGGAAATGATTAAATTCCCCACAACAAGTGTATTCAGCTTAAATTTTGTGCTACAAGATGTACATTTTTGTATAACAAGATATCTGTTTACCAGATATGCAAACATGACCTAGAATAAAGGTATCTTCTCAGGACATTCCAAAAAATTCAAGATATATTTTTCATTTGACATTAAAATATCTTACATTTATGATATTTTAATCAAAATTGCGGGAGACACTTCTAGGAAATCAAATTTTTGAAAAATTTCCGTGTAAAGGTAGTCTGGCATAGGGAGACTTTTTTGAAAATCTTCACTACGTATGCACGCACGCGGGTACACACACATGGACGTGTGTGTGCACGCGCACACACACACACACACACACACACACACACACACACACACACACACACACACACACACACACACACACACACAAACATTTTTATAAAATTCTTGGATTTAAACATATATTTCCAGTAAATCTTGATATCAAATTTTTCCATGGAATAAATACCTTTCTATGATAGAGAAAGTAAATTGTTTCTCATTCAGGGTATCAAAACATGCAAAATCTTGGTATCCAATGTTTTAATAGAATACAGTACTTCCCCTACATACTATAAGTATGTAGTAGAGATAGTAAAAAGTAACTGTTCTAAGTTACAATACTGAGTATCTATTTTTACATAGGAACGATTTCAAATGCAACAAGAAGTGTATTTATAACATCCAGATACACTACTAAAATGTTTATTTGTGATAAAAAGCTTTTGGAATAAACAGGAAAGAAAGAAGAGTTAAACAGCATGAATTGGCTTTGAAATTCAATCATCTTTCCATTATATGAATGGTGCAAACACTTAAAAAGCTGAGGAACTGTTGAAAAATTCAAACCAATAACAGCAGATGCTGTGGAAAGTTGATGCCACAAAAAATGTGTGTTTTATTGAGGTTAGTTAGGGGGTATGTGGGTGAGTGGATGGGTAGGGTTAAAGGGCCCATTGACAACCAAGACATATGAGCCTTTTCTTGAGATCTTCACTTCTTGAGAAGTAAGGCTTTACTTATTTTTTTATAGTTTACTACCAATAAAAAATCAGACAATATTCATTCAGAATAAAGTGGGCAATAGACTCTCTAATAATAAAACAGAATACAGTGGGCAACACACTGACTAATAATAAAAGTATTTCTGTTTGGTCATTTTATTTGAGCCCACACTAACTCAATTGGCAAGGTTGAAGGCAGACTACCTCATTTCCCATTTTATTTTTGATCCAGCTGATGCATTTTTTATGGTTTTTAAACAGAAGAACTGATTTGAATTTTTAGGGTAAGTACTGATTACAAAGCAATCATAAACATATCATGTAATGGTTCACATTCTGCAGATAAAGCATTCTACAGGCTAAGAGGTAGTGTACTGTTTGTTCTCTCTTGAATTTAACAAACACTTTTGGTTTGTTTAGAGTAATTCTTTTAGCACATTATGTGAATAGTTTACATTTCAGTTCTGACTAATTACAAATATATATACATACAAACCAATTATGATGATTAATGAAATGAAATGTGTACTGTTTAACACCTGCTTTTACTAAAAATGGCACTGTAGGTGGTGACACTGATAATACATGAGATAAAGATGAGATAAAGATGGAATGAGATGGCAGGGGTGTTAAAGTTTCTCAGGAACAACACGTTATTCCATAATAACAGCACTGATTTATTTTCAACTGAACAAGAACATACATTATTACACAACTGGTGCTTAGCCAAAGGATTGCCAACACTTACATAAACATATTCCCAACATTTACATACAAGTTATTAAATACAACTGTACTCAAAACACAAAACTTTAACACTCCTCCTTATTTAATAACTTGCATAGTCCCATATCATTGCACAACTGTCGTAATCTGACAGCAACTAATGGCTTTGTCAACAGATCTGCAAGCTGATCTGCAGTATTTACCCTTGAAATGACAATTTCACCAGCTGTAACTAGCTCTCTAACAAAGAAGTGTCTGATACAGATATGTTTTGTCCATCGATGAAATTCAGGATTGAGTGCCAGTCGAACAGCTGCCTCATTGTCCACTCGTAGGTAGGGCTTTGACTCCTTTAGCTGGCCAAGTGCAGTTAAAAGTCTCTTGATCCAAACAATTTCTCTTGCTGCTTCACTTGCTTCTACAACTTCAGCTTCTGTAGTAGAAATTGCAACTGAAATTTGTCGCTGACTCAGCCAACTGATAGGTACACTGTACAAACAAAGAACACCTGATGTAGATCGCCCGTCTTTAAATCACCTCCATGATCGGCATCACTAAAACATTCAAGAGTGCCTTTGTCTTCGCCACTTTTGTAAATAAGTCCATAGTTGTATGTGCCTCTCAAATAATGAAATATTCTTTTTACTCTTATTACATCATGCTCTGTCAGACTTTCAAGACGTCTAGATGCTGCTCCAACAGCATATGCTATGTATGGTCTTGTTCCACACATCAAGTACATCAAGGATCCAACTGCTTGCCTGTAAGGATATCCAGTGTTGACAGAACTCCCTTCCACATCGTCATCCTTGATAATTGGAGTTGTAACAGCTCTGCAATCAGTCATACCAAAACGTCCAAAACCTTCTTGACATAGTGAGTCTAACTTGAACAAAACCATCTACTTTTCTGTCAATTTCCGGAAATATGATGCAGGGCTTGATTTAATCTTGAATTCTCTTTCAAGATCTTCAACAAACTGCTTAAGTTCATTATCATTGTTTGCTGCAATTAATTCATCATCAACATATAGTACAAAGAAAATTTTAGAAGAATCTTTCTCTCTTGTAAAGAGGTAAGGATCAGCTTCACTTCTCTTAAATCCCAATTCTATCATATAATTAATGAATCTCTCATTCCAGCAACAGGGTGCCTGTTTTGCACCATATAGGCTTTTCATTAATTGACATTCTTTTCCAGAACCATCATTATAACCTTCAGGCTGTGTCATAAATATTATTTCCTTCAGGTCTCCATAAAGAAAAGCAGTAGTCACATCTATTTGTGCAATGTTCATTTTTTCCTTGGCTGCAAATCTGTGCAATGTTCAAATAGTCGCCATCTTCGCCACAGGGCTGAAAGTTTGTTCATAATCAATCCCTTTCTTTTGAGAAAACCCCTTGATAACTAGCTTTGAATCTCACAACTGATCCATCTCATAACTGATTCGTCTTCAGCTTGTAAACCCATTTACAAGGAATTGCTCTTCTTCCAGGAGGTAAATCTACCAAGGTCCAAGTTCCATTCTCTTGATGTGCTGCCATTTCTTGATCCATGGCTGATTTCCATTCATCTTGTTGACATGAACTCATAGATTACACAGAAAATCAAGCTATTTACAGTGGAGTAACAAACACTATACAAATAAAAATATTTAGTAAATAATCTCCACTTAACTTAAGAAGACAATGACAATACTTCTATTATGTTTTTGCAAAATTAATTTCGTGGACATTTGTCCACATCTTCAGTCAAACACAATTCGTTGTCAAACACACTTGGTTGTCAAGGATCCTATGTCTTTACGTATTACCAACATCTGAAGACGAAACAAACCTGAAAACAGAATCAATTGACGGTATGTCAAAATTCATTATGTGAGTTTTATTTTTTAGAATAAATATTTTTTCCCAAACCATTAAATCTATGGGAACATTTAATTGTTTTAATAATTTAACTTCGGGATTTATTTCATGGTTAAATGACCAAAAATGATCTGCCATGGCCGATTTATCAATTTGTTTATATCTAATGTTACGAAAATGTTCTTTCTTTCTGGTTTCCAAACTACGTTTCTTCTTTCCAATATAAACATATTATTAATACTGCTTTAGTTAATGGTTTTCATAAAAATTTTATTCAAAAGAAGATTGAAAAATTTAAATATTAAAAAAGTGTTAATGATATTTCTACTCTTAAAAAAATAAAAGATCATTACAAATTTAAAAAATTTACTTACCATCCTTGGGTTAATAAACATTTTAAATTTTTTTTTTTTTTAAAGAGGTTGGTATAACTTTAGTTCCTCAAAATAAATATAGTATTAAAAATTTATTACAATTTTCTACAAAAGATAAAATTCCTAATAGTAAAAAATCTGGTATTTATCAATTTAATTGCTTAGATTGTGATCAGGTTTATATTGGAAAGACGAAACGTAGTTTGGAAACCAGAAAGAAAGAACATTTTCGTAACATTAGATATAAACAAATTGATAAATTGGCCATGGCAGATCATTTTTGGTCATTTAACCATGAAATAAATCCCGAAGTTAAAGTATTAAAACAATTAAATGTTCCCATAGATTTAATGGTTTGGGAAAAAAATATTTATTCTAGAAAATAAAAATCGCGTAATGAATTTTGACATACCGTCAATTGATTCTGTTTTCAGGTTTGTTTCGTCTTCAGATGTTGGTAATACGTAAAGACATAGGATCCTTGACAACCAAGTGTGTTTGACAACGAATTGTGTTTGACTGAAGATGTGGGCAAATGTCCACGAAATTAATTTCGCAAAAACATAATAGAAGTATTGTCATCGTCTTCTTAAGTTAAGTGGAGAATATTTACTAAATATTTTTATTTGTGTAATGAATTCATAGCTTCACAATAAGATTCTGGTTCATCTAAGGTCATTAGCTGCATTGCATAGTCATGAAATCTCTTAGGACGTTTTAGTGTTGAATGCTCACCTGCTATGGCCTAATTAATTCAATGTCAGATTGTTCTAATACCTTTTCAGTTTCTTCATGTAAATCATCATAACTCTAGAAGTCATTTTCACTTGGAAAACTAGATTCCATTTGGTCTTACTTTCTTCTGACGACTCTTGAGACATCTGATAAGAAAAATCAAGGTCCACAGGAACTACTGGACTTTCATGTTACATAATTTTCTCTTAAAAAATAACATCACGTGATCTTGTTAGCTGATTCTTTTCTTCACACCAGATTTGATAACCATGATCATGGTCATAGCCAATCAGAATCCCTTTTACTGCTTTTCAATCCATTTTTACTCTTGTTTTGGTACATGAACATAACATTAGATATAATTTTGTACTTCATTTTATCACAGTCCTTATACAATGGAATAACATTTAGATCCTATTATACGTAGATGCTTCAAGCCAGGCTTCTTTCTATACCATATTTCATATGGAGACGTTCCCTCAGTACTAGAAGGTCCTGTTTGATTAAGAATGTATGCTGCAGAATTTATCATTTCAGCCCAAAGTGACTGAGGAATGTTTTCATGAGCATGCATCATAGCCCTGGCACTTTCAGCAAGAGTACGATTTTCCCTTTCACTGTACCTATTTTGTTGTGGAGTGTATGGCATAGTAAAACATTTAATTATGCCCTCCTTCTGTATAATCTCCCTTGTCTGTTCATTGTTGAATTCTCCTCCATTATCACTTAAGAGGTTTTTGATTGTATGCCCAGCAGTTTTCATTTCAGTTATGAATTGTCTTAGTTTATAGGGAACTTCTGATTTTTCCTTGACAAAGTAAACAGCACGAAATTTACTGTAATCATCTTTGAATAATAAAAAATAGTGATAACCAGACTGAAAAGGGCCACAGATGTCCATATGAATGAGCTCTCCTGGTTTAGATGCTCTCTTCTGAGTAGCAAATGGAAGCTGATGCAGTTTACCATAAACACAACCTACACAAAGTTCAGAGTCCAGTCCCACATTTACACCTATAATCTTGGAAATTAACATCTTGACATGTCGCTTATTTTGGTGTCCAAATCTTTCATGATACAACTGTAGTAAGTTTTCTTGGCTGATTTCATTTACTTCAGCAGGAATAGGAGGCTTCACACTTCTTATCATTAACTTAAATAGTGCTCCGCAACGATCATGAATGCCACATAGTTTAGTGACATCACCAATTTTAAAATAACACCTTTTTGCTCTGGATAAAAATGTACTTTTTGGATTTTTGTCTTGTGCTGCTAAGACAGAAAAAAAATTCCTTTTAAATTTTGGTACATACCACACATCACTCAAAGTGATTTTATGCCACTTTCCATTTACTGCTGCTTCCACTTCTATGTCGCCCTTGCCAACAGCCTCAACAGTGTTACCATTTGCTGATGTAACTGTATGTGTTGTAGAAAATGGTTCAAATGTCTTGAAGAAATAGTTCGTATTGGTGATATGATTTGTTGCACCATTGTCTACAAACCAGATACCAATATCACACTCAGATAACATAACAACAGATGTTTCAGCGAATAGAACCATATTTCGAGATTTAACTGTATTGGAACACCACAGTGAAGCGAAAAATTATTAAATTTTAGATGAGTCATATTTTTTTACACATCTGCTTCACTTTCGTACCTATTTTGAGGACATGTTTCGCAAATCATCGTTTGCATCTACGGCTCTTATGCGCATAAGAGCCGTAGATACAAACGATGATTTGCGAAACATGTCCTCAAAATAGGTACGAAAGTGAAGCAGATGTGTAAAAAAATACGACTCATCTAAAATTTAATAAGAACCATATTTGTTGAATTATTTGGAGTTTCAGCTTCAGATACATTGCTTTTCTGAGTCTTTTGTGGTCGAGCATCTGCAATCCACTTCCGACATTTCTTGATTAAGTGATTTGGCTTCTTGTAGTAATGACAAACAATTTTCTTTTATCACTGTGACTGCTTAGAAAATTGTTTAGATGAGTCACTTATAAGGGCCTCTTGAAATGTAAAATCTCCTCCTTTACTCAACAAGGCTTTCTCATATGCACAAAGTTGAGTTGTCAAGCTGTCAACAGTCCTATCAGTTTTTGACATAAGCATCCAACTTGATTTGAATGAAAAATACTCATCTGGTAGAGTACCTAAAATCTTGCAAATTAAAAATAAATCGGGTAATTCTGGATTATTTTCTACATCTTTGGCCATTTCTTGCTTCAAATCATTCCACAGATTTTTCAGCTTTCATATATGAGTTGCTACATCATCATTTGAATGTATCACAAACCCAAAAAGTTGTAAACAAAGATCATACACTTTATCTTCAGGAACACTGTCAAATAACTTATGCAATTCTGCCCATACTTCACGAGATGTATTAAGACACATTATTTTCTGCAATGTTTCTTCTGTCATATTAGTAGTCAACACAACCAAAGCATTGCTATCAGCCTTAAGATAATTATTTAATGTGTTGTATGCTTCTTTTTCTTGAGCTGTAGCACCTTCTGCAAGTTCTGCAGGTTTAACTAACCTACCTTCAATGACATCAAGAGCTCCAGGAATACCACATAAACATACACTTGCTTTATACTTCCACGTATTCCAGTTTGATTGACCTTCCAGTAAACCAATGCTGATTACTCTTGTCGGATCCATATTCAAAATTCACAACTGAATCCACACATTACGAAATATGGCATACGAAAGTCACAGTACACTAATTTCAAAGTTTTCACTTTATTTACGTACAAAAAATGTACAAACTGTGTTCCTTCAATTGCCTTGAACATTGCAATAGCGCAACTAGGCCCATAACCTGTTAAAGTTTCTCAGGAACAACACGTTATTCCATAATAGCAGCATTGATGTATTTCCAATTGAACAAGATCACACATTATTACACAACTGGCGCTTAGCCACAGGATTGCCAACACTTACATAATCATATTGCCAACATTTACATACAAGTTATTAAATACAACTATACTCAAAACATGAAACTTTAACAAGGGGAAGAGAGAGATCCCAGAGAAAACCTACCTCAGCACCATGTTGTCGACCACAAATCTCACTTTGCGATCACCTGGGATCGAACCAGAGCCTCCTTGGTGCAGCCACTCAGACAATAATGATGGTTATTACAGTGCTTAGGTAGTGATGCATGATTATAATATTTTATTTATTTTCATTATGAAAACTATTTGAGTTAAAAATATGACCTTTTCACGGTTGTGTTAGAAACATTACTCCCTATCTTCCTTGTTGATCACTTATTGCAAAATTGAATTTTTGTCTTAATGCAAATAGTATTTATTAGAGATGGAATCACCTGGTGCTCATCATATCCCACTTATAGAGAATGCAATATGAAAACACTGCAGGAATCTAATTGGTCGCTGGCCTGGTGGCATTCAAAATAAAATATCATCCCATTTGAATGAAACAGTTTATATACATTTTAAGAGTCATTTAAATATTTTGAATATACAGTATTTTAATTAAAATGCTGAAACCATTTTTGGTAAAATAAAAAGTGTGTATTTTACCATGTATAGTATGGGGTTGGAAGATTTTCTCAAGAACTTAATGTTACATCACACGCATGCACAGCTATACCAACATGCACATGCACATACATTCACATTCTGGAACGCTTTCTTTTTCCTCTCTTACCTCTATCTCAAGTGAAGCTGTGTTAAGTATTTTAATGGAATTATGACAACCGCACCAAAGTTTTCCACCAATAGGTAACATTCGTGTGACAGGCATAGCTGCAGTGCCTACAGACACTGTAGTAGGCTCTGTCGTATTCCAACCACCATCTGAAACATTACAGTAAAATGTTCTCACAATCATGTTCTGTAACAGTTAAGATTTTATACTTTAAAGAAAAGTTGAAAATAAAAGGGTTTTATATGCAAGATGCATACAGTAATTATCCAATAATCATAAGCTTAAGGCCAATTGTGAGACATTTTCACAAAACTTGACAATTACATTTTTTTTACTTTCGCTATTATGTATTTACATGAGCGGAGAAAGTATAGTATTCCACCCAAAAATCTGTTGCTGAGATTGCAGAGGAAATCACATTTGAGACTTCCTGTCTGAGAAATGCATTTGATGAAAGTGATGTGCGTGCGTGCGTGCGCGTGTGTGCGTGTGTGTGTGTGTGTGTGCGCGCGTGCGCGTGCGCGTGTGCGTGTGTGTGTGTCTGTGTGTCTGTGAACAATACAACTCAAAAACATGATCATGTTTTATCAAATAGCAAGCCATTTTTTTTTTCTCATATATGTGCAAAGAGAATGTGAAATGTCAAAGCCATCACATGGCAGTCAGCTCTTGTAAGATTTTATTACTACTTAAATTCATTCTATTCTCCTATTCTCATCGTACATATAAGAAAATATGCGATAAAGTAATTTATATAACAATTTATCTTGATTAATATGAAGCAAATATAAATATAACTTTTTAAAAATAGCTTGTCTAAGAATGAGTACAAGAAGTGAAGCAAGTGTACAAGTAAGAAATTTTTATTTTTGATGTTTCAATATATCATTAAGTTTTGCATTGCAGAGTGTAAAAATTATGCTAAATTTGGTAAGTAAATCAGTAAATTGATGCTCAAATACAAGAATTTTTGAAATAGTTTTACAAATAAATAAAGAATCAGAGAATTGTAAGAAAGATAGTGTAGGGAAGTTAATTGATGATGATATACATACTGAATTTGTGACACAATATCATTAACAACAATAATATTGTAATTATTTTAGAGGCACACAATTACAACAAATCAGGTTATTAAAATTATAACAATAGGTGTGTGTACGAAAATGTAACCTTACAGAAGTCAACACAATATATGCAATGTACCAGTTGGAGAAATCAGGTAGCCAACAGAGCAAAAATTATCATACGAACAGTACAAGGCTCACAAAAATACATTGTAATTATGTAGCCAACATCACACTTGTTAATGTTAAATTGTTAAAAAGTTAGTTATAAAATGTTTTGTTTATTGTTGTATTTTTGTGTTTATCTTATTGTTGATTACTGTATAGTGTTACTAATTTTAAGAATATGGTTTATTTTCTCAGGGGGCAATCATCAAAATATATGGAAAACGACTGTTGAAGTAACATTGTAATTATATTTTTCTATATATTTTGATGAGAGGAATTTGTAACAACTATTTTTAATCCAGCCTTTGAAGGAAAAGAATAATGCTAATTTGTTTTATGATGTTAGGAATTTAAAATTATTTTGAATAAGTTTAACTGTTAAATTGTTTAAATTAAGTTTAGGAAATGAAATTATACAATTAAAAGAAAAAAACGATTTTATTGGTCATAGCAACCTAGTCAGCAAAAAATGTGTAGCTATCACGGTGAAGTAAAAATTAGTAAGTCTTGCTCTGTAAAGGAACGTGTCATTCCAAGTGTGAACACTGCAGAAAATGAATGTAATGGGAACATGATTGCAAGCTTGAGTATGTAGAGATAAAAGCTTATAATTAGAGATTTTAAAGAAAAAGGATGCTTCAAAAGTGATTCATTCAATTATATTAAAATGTATTTTGTTCACTTTCAACCTGAATTAAAAATCAGTGTTTAAAAATGAAATGAATAATTATTTCAATTTTTTGATAAACCATTTCCGAGAATTGGAAGAAAGATATCCATTCAAGACCACACCTGGGCATCACAGTTGACACGTTCTAGCTGGGAAATCAACACTTTTTTATTTAAATTGAAAACAAATCCAAATTAAAAAAACTTCTTCAAGCATCATCGATGCTGCAAACTGTCACCCTGCCTAACACCATAAACTGCAAATTCTATTATACTCATTGATGCAGAATACTAGGAAGAAGCTCCATATTAATTATATCTTCCATGTCATTGTTTGTGTTACCCTATTTAAAAAAAAGTACTATGTTTTTCTGATTGTTTCTCCAAATGGGTGACTTGATTTTCTAATTACAGAATGTAACTAAATAGTGTCAATTTAATTTCCATAAATACTTGTTCAGAGTAATATAGAAAGATATGTATAATGAATATTGAATGATCATGAAAGTATGTAAGTTGTTCTCTTGAAGGTAAAGCACTATCTTGTAATCCTAAAATTGTATATGTAGCACTTATTTTGCTCTAAAAAAGGATCAACTTTATTTTTGGAACTTAAATCCAACAAGAACTCAAAGCAAACGTTGATGGGGTAACAGACTATGTTTCAAATTGGTTTAAAGACAATAAACTTATTATTAATAAGAGCAAAAGCATCGCTGTAGGTTTCCATCATAAAGTCAACAAAAATGTAAGTTTCCCTAATATATGCTTAGAGAATGAATCAGTAACTACTACAGATAAAATTAAATTTCTTGGAGTTTGGGTAGATAGTAATCTAGATTGGGGAACTCATATTGATGCTTTATCCAAAAAACTATGTCAAACTTGTTTTGCACTATATACTTTAAGATCATCAGTCAATCTTGATGTGCTTAAAATAGCCTATTTTGCCTACTTTCACTCGCAGTTATCCTATGGCATAATATTCTGGGGAAAGACGAGCTATACGAAAAGAATGTTTATAATACAAAAAAGGGCCATACGTTTAATGATGAATCTTTCCAGTACCACAAGTTGTAGACCTTATTTCAGATCATTGAATATTCTGTCAGTTCCATCTATATATCTCTATGAGGTGCTGGTGATCGCTCATAAACAGTTAAATATTTTTGTCACAAACGCTGAAATACATAGTCACAACACTAGAGGTAAATCACATCTTCATGTTAAAGGGCATAAGAGAACCCTATATGAAAAAAGTATACACTATAACTGTATTAAATTGTACAACAAACTTCCTCAATATTTTAAAGAATTACCAAATTTAACAATATTTAAAAGGAAATTAAAGAAGTATCTAATACAAAGATGTTTTTATTCAGTAAATGAATACCTTGATGAACAGTGAATCAATTTTGTTAGACATATGTATTATATATATTGCAATCTTTAATCTTTTTAGTAACTGCAAAATGTTGATATTGTTTCTTTAAATATTGAACAAATTAGTTTAAGTTTCTAAAATAAAATAGAAAGTAAAAAATGTTCTATAAGGAAACATACTTAAGTATTGTTTATCCGATCATGTGTTTACTGTTAATCTGTAATGTAAAATTGTATTGATGAAGCCGATATTTCTGTAATTGGAAATCTTATGGTGAATAAAATAAATTTGAAATCTACTACACTGTTCTGTGATATTTAATCTTCTTGATCAAAATGCCAAATTTTAATTCAAAGCTTAATATTTTTTAAATTTTCAGCTTCACTGTGTAAACACAATGTATTTGTGTTAAAATAAATATCACTATGACACATAATGAGTCAAACATATAAAATAAATTAAGAGAAGCAGATAATGAGTTTCTCAAAAATTCAGGAAATTTATTATATTTTCAACAAAAATACAAATTTACAATTTTTTGCACATACATTTATCAATTCCATTTTAATATACTGTAATTTTTACAGATAAAAGCTTTATCAAGATGTAAGTGTATTTGAAAATATTACTCTCCTAAAACATACAGATTTTCATAGATAAACGTTTTTGTGAAAATGTCTCTCAATTGAAATTCATTTGAACACCTATATTTAAGATGTGAATTTCACTTAGACTAATAAAGAATGCCAAAGGATATGTAATATTGTTTTTCTAAAACATTATTTTCAAACTGTAACAAAATAAATAATAGAGAAAGATACATACTTTGATCTCTAGCATAGACAGTGATGTCACCATTTGCCAAGGAGACAAATACTCTGTTGTCCAAGTAACTGAAATAAAACAGAAAAAATGTGCTAAATATTTGTTTTAATTTTGATAAGCTACATTTTGAAGGTCTTACAGGAATCAAGTTCTATTGGAACATTTTCCTTTTATTGTTCTTTCCTAAACTGACTACATTGCCGTACACATCTGCAAAATTGCCTGTATCTGAGAGAGAGGAAAGCTTTATTTTTCCAACTTTTCAGACTATGAAACATAATATTAAATGCTATAAGTGTGTTTATCTTGCAAACATCATTTCAGAGGAAAGAAAAATATGCATTTTACACCTTCTATATAAATCATGTAATAATTACAGGAGTCAATGATTTGTTAAACACCTGCTTTTTTATCTTGGTTTACTGCATCTTTTGTTCTCGTGCAGAGTCATTTTTCTATGTTGAATTTATTTTGTGGGGCTAAGTTTATGTTGTGACTTCATAGTGAGTTTTTGGGTATAAAATGAACTTTTTAAAAACCAATTTGCTCTTTAGCTGGATGATTTTTTAATATCTTTAACATGTTACTGACGTCCAAATTAATTGAAAAAACTATTTGTAGTCAGATTTTAACACGCTGTTACTTACCTCTTTATATTTTGAGTGACTAGTTTCGGGAGCTGTTGCTTGAATTTTCAACCTCAATCAACTGTCAATGTAGTTTTAATTTATCCAACCAAACTTTTGAGTATACTTAAATATACTTGAAATACTTAACCAAGTTTTAAAGACAGATGACTATTTCAACCAAGTAGAAGACTACATATTAGATATCCAAATTGTTACACAAATATTAAATGAAGAAAATAAAAATAAAGTGAAAAACAAATGTCCCAAAGTATATCTGATCAAGAATGAAAAGACAGTCAACTTTAATAATGACATCATGAGATCACATAAAATAAGCCAATCACTAAAGCAGATAAGGGGAATAAGCTAGTAATTTTGCAAAAAGTAGAATATATATAAAGATGGAATACATATTAAAAGTTAGTAATTACAAAAAAATGGATATCAACCCATTAAATTACTGTATTGAGTCTATAAACAAAACTTTAAAAGGAAGCAAATTAATCAATAAGAAAGAATTACACAAAATCAGAATAGTTAATCCAACATTACCAAGAATATATGTTTTATCAAAAGTACATAAAACAGGAAAAGCTACGAAACCTTTTTTTTTTTTTTTTTTTAAATTTACGTTCTCCAACATTTAGTCATATCGGACGATGAATGAAATGGGTGAAATTATGCTCAATGCGTCCGGGTCCATGGAGCTTAGAGTTACCCGACATTCATCTTTCAGGATAAGGGAAAACCCCAGAAAAGCCTTATCCAGGTAACATACCCTGACCGAGATTTGAACTCGGGACCTCTTGAGCGTGAGGCAGACATGCTACCATCTACGCTACCGAGGCAGGCCATGAGACCTATTACTACCAGCATAAATGTCCCCATATATAATTGGGCCAAATGGTTATTAAATAAGTTCAAGAGCTTCCCAAACTTTGAAAGTGCCAATTTAAAAAATTCTTTAGATTTAGTAGACAAACTTAAAGACATAAACCCAGACAAAAATTAAAGATTGGTTTCATTTGATGTCACATCATTATTCCCAAGCATACCAACAGAAAAGTTATGGACAATGTTAAAAATAGGCTAACTACAATAGAAATGGAATCAGTGGAAGCAGAAGAATACATCTCATACACAAACCTATATATGCCCACCTTGGTAGCACAGACGGTAGAATGTCTGCCTCATGTTCAAGAGGTCCCAAGTTCGAATCTCGGTCAGGGTGAGTTACCTGGATAAGGTTTTTTCCAGGGTTTTCACTTATCCTGAAAGATGAATGTCAGTAACTCTAAGCTCCATGGACCCTGGGCACATTTGAACATCATTTCACCCATTTCATTCTTTGTCTGATATGACTTAATACTGGAGGACATAAATTTAAAAAAATCAAACCATGTACTGAACAAAACTTCTTAAGCTTTAATGGTAAATACTACAAGCAGAAATCAGGGTTATCTATGGGTAATCCACATTCACCTTTCTTGGCAAATTTATTTATGAGTTTATTTGAAACACACATAAAAAGGCTTCATTTAGATGATGCATCAAAACTAGTAAATTTGCAGGAAAAAGCTATCAAATTCACAACAGAAAAGGAAGTCAATGGACAAATCTCTTTCTTGGACCTAACTATAATAAGGAATGACATAAAAATAAAATTTGGAAGTTACAGGAAGCCAACACAGACAGAAAAATACATATAAAATCACAGCTATAACCTGAATATACTAAACATGCAATAATAAGCAATCTTACACACAGACTAGTCAACATACACATGGATAAAGCAGAAAAGAAAAAGCCATACTTCACATAGCAGAAGAAAATGCATACAATGAAAGTCTGGTATGTACGAAAATTAAGAAAGCTAAACTAAATAAAAACCAATAAGGAAGCAAGCATATTCTCTAAAGAAAGAGAAAGCAACAGTATATTCAGTGGATTCACATACCACCCAAAAACATTTAAAAAAGTCAAAAAGAACTTTAAAGAGCAATATAACATCTTGGCACCTACAAATAGATACTCAGTGTTAAAATTGTTAAATTAAAAAACAAAAGATGAAATTCCTCCAATTAATAGATCCGGAATATACTAAATAAGTTGTAAGGATTGAAAAGTGCTACATAGGTCAAACTAAAGGAAACCTAAAAAACCGGAGTCAAAGAGCATTTTAGAAACATCAGATTGAAACAGAAAGGTAAATTCAGCAGTAGCATTTCACTTTTGGAGCAAAAACCATGACAGAATTAAAAATTATTAAATGGGGTGATAATCCAAAACAAACTGTTAACGTGGTAGAACATCTTAATATGGAAAAATAAGGACTGAGTAATGAACTTTGAAATCCCACCAGTTGATAATTTGATAAAGAACTTCATAGTCATCACCAGAGAAAAGACAGTAGATGACAACAATAACAACAACAACAACAGTATGAGCTTCGAGATTGAAAATGGAACGAACAGTCCTTTTTTAAAAAAGGAGTAAGTGACAGAGTGTTAAAAAGCAACTACAAATAGTTTGTTCAGTCTTTAATATGTTCTGTTAAATCTTACTGTTTTTTGTCAATGATTTGTTTGGTGAAGTCACTTTTATAGCAGTACTGATTACATGTTGTAATCTTGTTTGTATTCTCCTTCTTGTGGATTAGCTGCTTAGAGCAGTATATTTATGTGGAATTTAATTGTAGTTATTGGTTTTTATGTAGTTCTCAGACTGGTAGACTTTTCTAAATACCAAAACTGATCTTGTTTTGGTATCTAATTGCTTTCAAGTCCAGGAAGGGTAAAATCTCTTCCATTTCTCTTTCCGCAATAAACTGATAGTTTTGTTCTGTAATTGACTAGTTTGAGTGAATCCTGGAGGTGCCTGTTTGGTACTTTAGCAAACATATGATCTACATATCTATGCCAAACTTTATACATGTGTAGAAAAGAGGTATTTATATGGTTTTTAGATTACATATGTAAATCTCAGCCAGGAACGCAGAAATTGGCTAAGGCTCAAGTGTGATGATAGTTTCTATTGTTGAATGTGAAGTTCTTGTTATTGATGCAAAAGTTTATTAGATTCATCAGGTCATCTATTTCTTGTTGTAGAATGTTGTTATACTATATAAGCTATTTATTTAGCTAAATCAGAATTTCTATTAAAATATTTAGGAATGGTGCTGTGGTGTTGAGAGATATCAATTTATCCTCTATTAATACAATTTTGAGTCGAACTAATACTCAATGCTCCATTTATTGCTAGTATTTACCTAGAATGCATTTCGTTAGGATCTTCCTAACATCATCAGCTGTTGTCGACTAATGGATGCTGGTTCAGTGAACTCCTCGGAGGTGATAGGTGCGTCTCTGTCGGTATCTTGATGAACTTGAAATTTGGATTTTCTTCAAAGGTAGTATCGAAATTAAACAATTTACTTTCATATTTCTTTATAAAGATTTTTTCCCACGTGGTTAATGCAGCTGGACCTTGGACACTTTTTAGTAAGTGAATTTCTCGTTCTAAGTCATGATTTTCCTTCCAAAAATGGTACACTACTGCCGATTTATCTATTTCTTTATTCCTGATGTTCCTAAAGTGCTCTTTAAGCCTAATGTTCACGTTCCTTTTTGTTTTTCCAATGTAGAACTTGTCACATTCCTTGCAATTTATCCGGTACACTCCTGACTTTTTGCCTGTGGGTATCTCCTTTGTATTATGTGATTTCAAAAGGTGTTGTACACTAAATTTGTTCTGTGGGGCCAAAGTAATATTGTGTTCTTTGAAGACTTTTTGGAAAAGGTGTGTAGCTCTGGGATGATACGTAAATTTTCTGTATGAGGTTTCATTGCTAATTGGGGAGAGAGTAGTTACTTGTTTGCATCTTAGTTGTCTTTTGAATTTATCTATTTTCTTGTTGACCAATTCAGCACTGTATCCATTGTATTCTGCAATGTGAATGATATTATTTTACTCTTTGTTATATTCTATCTTGTTTAAAGGTACATTAACCAGCCTGTAAGTTAAACTGTTGATAACAGCATGCTTGTGTTGTCTTGGGTTATATCCATCTGATTTTATGAAATTTTCTGTGTGTGTTTCCTTTCTGTGTATGCCAAATTCAAGTTTATTATGTTTTCTGGTAAGTTTCAAATCTAAGAAAGGGATTTCATTGTTTGTCTCTTTTTCTATGGAGAATTTTATTGCAGGATTTTCTAAATTAAGTAGTTTTAATGCATCATCCAGTTGTTTCTCATTTATTATTGCCCAAATGTCATCCACATATCTGTACCAATGCTTAAAAATTAGTGGGAATGCCTTTGTGATGTGCGTTTCCAAAAAGCTCATGAAGAGGTCTGCCAAAAATGGGGACAATGGGTTGCCCATAGATAGTCCTGATTTTTGTTTGAAAATTTTTTTATTGAATGTAAAAAAAGGACTGTTCAATGCAAATATTGGTTAATTGAAGGTATTCCTCAATGACGTTTTGGTCTATTTGTAGGGACTGAAGCCAAGTTTGCATGTACTCTATGAGTTTGTCTCTTGGAACACTTGGGAACAAGGATCATGACATAGAACGAGAAATTCACTTACTAAAAAGTGTCCAAGGTCCAGCTGCATTAACCACGTGGGAAAAAATCTTTATAAAGAAATATGAAAGTAAATTGTTTAATTTCGATACTATCTTTGAAGAAAATCCAAATTTCAAGTTCATCAAGATACCGACCGAGACGCACCTATCACCTCCGAGGAGTTCACTGAACCGGCATCCATTAGTCGACAACAGCTGATGATGTTAGGAAGATCCTAACGAAACGCGTTCTAGGTAAATACTAGCAATAAATGGAGCATGAGTATTAGTTCGACTCAAAATTGTATTAATTTTGTGCTTCATTGTATCATAGTCCTTAAACAACGGAATTATCCTCACAAATGACCCTAATGAATATTATAACTCATTATTGCAGTTTATAAAGGAAGGGGCTTCAGTCTGCTCCTACAGGTGCCGAAAGGTTGTGTCAAATAAACTGACACATAAACCATGGGTTAATAGTAACTTTTTGGCTCTAGTTAAAAAGAAAAACTTACTGTATAGCAAAACAAAATGCAAATTTCCCTCTCCGATAGCAATTGAACTGTACAAAAAGTGTGCAAATGAAGTAACTAAAATGAAAAGGGTACTTCAAGAAGCATATTACTCAAATAAACTGAATAACTCCTATGATCCAAAAAAGGTATGGATGACAATAAATGGAATCTTAAGAAATAAAACCCCAGTACATTCCAATCAAATAGAAACAATAATGGTAGGTAATCAAAAAATAGTAAATCAATTAGAAATATGTGAATCTTTTAACCAATACTTTGTAAATATAGCTGATCAGTTAGTGAAGATATGTATAACTACACAATATACTCCACCACCTTATAGTTCAGTACCAAATAGTCTTTTTCTATATCCAACAGATAATAATGAGGTTCTAAAAATGATAGCAACAATAAAAAACAAAGGTAATAAAATAGATAATATTTTATCAAATGAATTGTTAACAAAGTGCAAGTACAGTTTGGTTCCACACATTGTAACCTTTATTAATTTATCACTTAGTTCAGGTTCAGTACCTGATGGTTGTAAAATCACACGAGTTGTCCCAATTTATAAGACAGGTGATAGAGTAATTATGGATAATTACAGACCAATAAGTATTATTCCTGTATTTGCCAAAATTCTGGAAAAAGTAGTAAAAGTTAGGTTATTACAGCATCTAGAAAAACACAACTTTTTTCACAATCATCAGTACGGATTTATTAACAAATCTAGTACTCTTGCTGCCACGGTAGATATTATCGTACCTATTCAAAGAGCTCTGGATAGAAATCGTTTAGCTGCTGGTTTATTTATTGACCTAAAAAAGGCTTTTGACACTGTAGATCTTACTTTATTACTAAATAAACTTGAGTATGCTGGTGTAAGAGGACTTCCTCTCAACTGGTTTCAGAATTATCTCAGTAATAGGAAACAATTTGTAAATATGAACAACATTTCCAGTTCTCTATCAGTAATTCATCATGGTGTTCCACAAGGTTCTGTATTAGTTCCTATATTAATCCTAATTTTTATAAATGACATAGGATGTTTAAGACTAAAAGGTAAATTGACTATGTTTGCTGCTGATATATGTTTGTTATATATAGATAACTCTGAGCACCAGCTGATATATGACATACAGCAAGACCTGAATGCATTGAATAGCTGGTTTAAGGGCAATAAGTTAACATTAAATGTCTGTAAAACAAAATATATGTTATTTCATAAAAGATCATACGTACCAGTAGTAAATAACAAGATACATGTTGATAACGCAGTGATTGAAAGAGTAACAAAAATCACATATCTAGGTTTGATTCTAGACAGTACGCTTACATGGAAGGACCATATCATGCATGTAAAAAATAAGATTCTTCCTGTGTTAGCTGTAATTCACAGGCTGAAATTCAAAGGATTCGGTGTAAATCATTTACGAAGTATCTACCATGCTTTAATTCAATCTCATTTGGATTACTTAAACATCTTATGGGGTAACTCTGTTAATTATTTAATTCATGACCTCGAAGTACTTCAAAATCGTGCCTTGAAAATAATCTACAATCTACCCTTTAGAACAAACACAAAAACACTCTACCATGTAACTAACATTTTACCATTACAACTAAACATAGAGTTGTCCTTGATAATATATCTCCACAAAATAAAAAATAATCTTCTAAAGTCCAATCTAACATTTGAAAGCTCCTCACATATATATAATACAGCTCCTCACATATATATAATACAAGAAATAAAGGAAACTTAACAAAACCAACAGTGAACACTTCTACTTATGGCCTGAACAGCCTAACCTCACACGTTATCAACTTATATAATGCACTGCCACTGGAACTGAAAGGCTGCAGGAACATAAAAGGTTTTAAAAGGAAAGTTGCTGAAAATTTACTGAAGGCATATATTGATAGCTGATAAAGTGTTACACATTTATAGCTGGTTTGAAAGCTGAACTGTTTAAAAATTAATATGGATTAATGTCCCATAGAATATGTAGCTTCTATTTTTCTGTTAAGTTTTTTGTTACTATTATTTCTTGAGTTATAGTGAATGTCTGTATCTTTGTATGTTTCATATATGTTATTCTTGTACGGTAATTCATTCCTACTATAAAAATGTAATATAAGTATTGTTAAGGGCTGTTTGCCATCATTTTTATATATTTTTGTACTGTTCCCTAGCATGAGCTATGGCTCTGGGAACCTTTTCAGATAACAATAAATAAATAAATAAATAAAAAATGTTTAACTCTTATGTGTTCTATTTTTCTAATTAGGTCCTGTGAATGTCTAATGCTTAAACTATTGTGTTGTGTTAGTGATAAGAAATTCTGTATTAACAGTTCAGTTAGGTTGAAAGTGGGTGAAGTGGACCCTTTGTGCTTCCAACAAAATACCTTGGAGGAAGGGATAAAGGAGAAACCTGAAGAGTAACCAGATCCAGATGATATGTACTAGCATTGTCTCTAACTATTTTAACATGATACTGATCCTGATACTGGATAGCCCTGCCTTAGTCACTTAATACATGATATTTGATGACACAGCTCCTAGAAAGGAGGGAGGGCTCACCAGTATCTATGAGCCCAGGGGAAATTCTTCTCGTAGCACAAAGTTCATTAACCTGTAGCAATATATCAACTGCCATCGCCTGGTCCTACAACCCTGAGAGAGTTGATGTAAAACAGATGAATGGAAGAGATGGCAACAGGAAATTCATGATAGAGTAGGAATCACACTGGCATTCACCCAATGATCTAGGAAAACCATAAAAAGCCCATGGTCAGAATGGTTGGCCTGATGGAATTAAAACCCAGAACCTCCTGAAGGAGAGCCTCACATATTGCTGCAAAGCATGTCACTGGATAGGTATTATATATTACCCATGTTTTGTTATCCTTAAATATAAAAGAACCAATAGATTTATGATTGTAGTATTTTTGGTATATCAACATACATTATGCAGTGTACTGAGGACCCATGTTGGATCCTGACCTTATTCTTCTTTATGCGAATATTGTCACTACAGTTGTACACATGTATACACCCATCCTCTGTGCCTAACCACATAGTGGGCTGCAAGTGATCTGCATCTTCAGCTGTAGATAAGTCAGAAGCCACTGAATCTGACACACTGCGTGTACATTTTGAATCTTCCTCTGCCTTTGTCCCCTCATCTACTTCTTCTTCCTCTTCACTAGAAGAGCTGCTGCAAGCATAAAAATTTACATGCATGTCAGATACATATTTTGAGTTCTTTCTTTAGTCTTTGTGACATCTGGTAGGGGAAGCAAGGATTATCTTTAGTATTCTATTATTTCCAAGAATGATTAAGCATCCTGTAAACAAAACATATTAGAATGGCTGGTTTATTACCATGTTTGCAACTTAAAAAGGTAAGTCTTCGAAAAACACCATATCATTGAAGAGAGAGAGAGAGAGAGAGAGAGAGAGAGAGAGAGAGAGAGAGAGAGAGAGAGAGAGAGAGAGAGAGAGAGAGAGAGAGAGAGAGAGAGAGAGAGAGAGAGAGAGAGAGAGAGAGAGAGAGAGAGATGTGGATATTATATTTAAATGCACATTTTATTTAACCTGCTAAAATGCATATGTTAAGGCATTAAACACACGCACACCCACACCCACACCCACACCCACACCCACACCCACACCCACACCCACCCACACACACACACACACACACACACACACACACACACACACACACACACACACACACACACACACACACACACACACACACACACACACACACACACACACACACACACACACAAAATAAAAGCCAAAATATAAGAAAAATGATGACTTAAATTGAGTCAAATCAGATGTAGAATACATTAATTCCTTTTTAACAGATAAGTATCACAAGCATTTGATTCTATTATGGATATTCCAAAAATTATATCATACGCTGATGATACTACTGCCATTATATCTTCTATAAATGAGGATAAACTGTTTAATGGTATGAGCTATGTAGGGGATAATTTGATTGACTATTTTGAACTAAATAACATTAAATGTAACATGCAGAAAACAACGGCAATGTGTTTTAGTTTGGTTAATAATCCAGACAGTAAGAATAATCTTTAGATAAATAATTCTATTATGGAATATATAAGTGTGCATCAATTTCTGGGTATATATATTGCCAATAATTTGAGTTGGTCTATGCATATTGATCATATATGTAAAAAAAATTAGTAAATCTATTTTATAATGAGGCATTTTAAGCCAATAGGTGATTTTAGTTTGTTAAAAATGATTTATTATGGCATTATTTTTCCATACTTGTCATACGGAATTGAAATTTGGGTGTGTTGTCCAAGTGTCTATCTAGATAGAGTCTTCATCCTGCAGAAAAAATGTATCAGACTTATGTTTAACCTTAAGTACACTGATTCTTGTGTAAATATATTTAAACAAAATAATATACTTACAATCTACTCACTCTATGTTTATAAGGCTATTCTTTTCTCAATTGATAAGAACAATGTGAAAATAAAAGATGTACATAGCTATCATACAAGGAATAATAATGACTATTACAGGATAAGGACTGTAAAAAAATCAAATGATAATGATGTTTTTATAATGGGTCAAATATTTTATAATAAATTACCAATGTCTATTAAGTTGTTTAATGGTACTAAACAATTTCAAAACAAACTGAAACACTTTTTAATTGTTAAATGTTTATATAAACTTACAGACTTGTAATATGTACCTTTCCTTTCCATTGTAAATATTTATTATGTAAATTAATAGTATATTCTTGACATTGCCAGAAACTTGTTAAAAGTATATTGACTGAAAATAAAGAATGAATGAATGAATGAATCCTCAAAAGATGCTGATTACTGTTGAATGGAAAGATGCTAGCGCTTAATGATTTAATTTCAAAGAATGTTCTCAGGAGCTGTCTTCGATACACAAAGTTGATTAAATGGTGTAAAGAGATCAAAATACTTTTCCATGTTGAATGTTTTCTGTACTCCATGATATATTTTAACAGTTTTGATTTGGCCTTTATTTCTAAACAGCACAAAAATGAGCTGTAAAAGCTGATTTATTTTTTCTCTGTGTTTTCTGTACTTGAGATGATGTTTGTTTCTATGCTTCCTTTAATTTTATGTCAAAATAATTGTAATTTATTTATTTACATGCCTGATTTGTTCCTTTTGGTTATACTGCACTTTACTAGTGAATACAGGAAGCTTTCAATGGAGTAACTGTTTTTTGGCATTAATATAATGTTGAATGAATGAATTCCTGCATTTCCTTAAGTGGAACATAGGGCCTACTGAACCACACAATCTCGAGGCCTGTAGGCCACAGGTTGAGAATCAGAGGTTTCCTGATCAGAGAGATTCTGGGATGAGTGATCAGCCCATCACCGGAAGTGAAAGTACGAGAGAGATGAGGTGATAGGAAAGATGATGATGAAGCAATCGGTGGAATGCTGGTGGGGGAAACTGGAGGTCCTGGAGAAAACGTGCCCCAGTGCCACGTTGTCCACTACAAATCTCACTTTGAGGTCACCTGGGATTGAACCTGGGCTGCCTTGGTGAGAGCCAAGCAGTCTAAACATTCAGCCATGGCGCAGCCCTAATATAATGTTGTGTTCCTTGAATTTTTCATGAACTGCTGGATGTTAGCTATGTAAACCATTTTGTAAGTGAATTTTTCTGTTTATATAGGGACTGATATTTCTTATACCTATTTTTACTTCTCAGCGTTTTGTATTTTCTTTGTTATACTCTACTTTGTTTATTGGAATGTTTGCCATTCTATGAACGAGGTTCTTGAAAACTACATATTTCCATCAAATTTTCATTAGAAAAAGGAACAGTTACGTTTCCTGGAGTTGAGAATCATCAAGCCTGACAATAAATTAATTTTGACATATACAAGAAGCCGATGCATACTATAACAAAACAAACAAAAAGTTCACCTTCAATCTGCTTTATTTTTACCAAATTGTTAACTCAATGCTATCTTACAATAAGCCCCTCTTTTACACAAATGTGAGTATAACACTTCCATATATCTCTACAGTGTCTGTTAATGTCTCTTTAGCATGTATCCTTTGTTCTGCTAATAATCTTTCTGACCTACACAAAGATCCACCTCTAATATGGAGCTACACACAGTTATGAACACAACTCTGATATTCACAGTTAAACTGCTCTGCTGCCAGTTCGACAGCCTGCCGATTTCTTAATAGAGAGCCCCACTTACTGGTCTGTGAATTGCTTACTGCATCTTACCATGGCCTGCCAATTCCTTCTCCATGGAACCTCATTCAACTTGAAACACCACACTGCTCTCACTACCACTTTGTACTACTCACTCCAGGCCTTGCATCAGCTTTTGTCTAATCCTCCCAGTTGCGGTAGATCATTCCAAAACTGAGATACAGTCTGCAAAGGTCTTTTGCATAGTAACAACAGAGTTCGGCCCTGGCTTCATGACATTTTTGTGATGTTAGCCACTGATAGCCCTTGAAGGCATACCACTCCCATCCTGCCAACCAATAAGCAACAAACAAGGCAGGGTAATTCCCCTACTGCGACTCCTTCGCAATGGTGGCTAAGTTGCCCAAATCGACTCTTCTACAAAACAGCTTCATGTTGTCAGTGTGACAATATGAATAATTAAACGCAATAGTTTCAAACTGAAACAATACTAATTCCCTAAAAAAATATGGATTTCCATTATGTATTGTCACCCGAACGTCGGAACTCCCGATAGAACCGGCTGGCGGCAGGGGAGCAGGAGACAGGAAACGTTCGGCCACGCCCACCCATTTGTCTTATAGCGGTAACGAGGGGTGGCTGGAAAAACATCACTGTGCCGTCTCTTTCCCCTCCCCATTGAGTTCTCAAACATACAGGACATTTCATCTAATCCGGAACCTTCTAGATTTGCCAGTTGGTCCTATGTAAGCAACGCGTCGGGCTGGAGGTCAGTCAGTTCTTGGCGAGCCGCGTAGGAGCGCCGTGCTAGTGTACGGACGAGAAGACTGTGTACGTGCATTGGAAGAGTGTACGTAACTGTGAACGTGCAGTGGAACTGTAAAGGACGAACTGGTGAATCGTAATTGTGTGCATTACGTAATTCTGTGTAATTGGCAAGTGTTCAACTGTAAGTCGGTGGAAATAAAGAACATTTTGAGTTTGTGCAATTGGACTTTTAACTTCACGAACCCACAAAGTCACAGTATACAGGCTGTTAATGAACTACACCGAAATAATTTCAGCGATTGTAGACATGATAATATAAGCAAGTTGAGATAGGCAATGCATGGTCAGCAGCTAAACATAATGCAGTTAATTGTGTTAAACATAATTGGCATCGTATGCTGTTAAGTTGGTATTTAAACAAGGTGGGTGAAATTATTGGATTAGAATGTCTTTAGAACTGCTTCCTGAGTACAGAAACATTGACTTTTAATAGCTTGTTATTCGTGTTCTCAAGATTAAATGCTCAAAGATCTCTCAAATCTTGAACTAATCTCCTGCCAGTGTGACACTGAAATACTCATACTCTTGCATCATGTAGCCTGCCCTAGTGGTGTTTCTTTAACTCTTCTGGTGGCCAAATTCGTAATGCAAAAAGCTGGTAATCTAAAGGTCAATGGTTCAGTTCTTATCATATAGTTAATTTTTTTCTTTGTGTTTTTAATATGTGAATACTAATAGGAAGAAATGGAGTGATTTGTAGAACTTGAGTCTGATTGGCCAGTGCAATAACACTACTATGCTTTTTTTGGGATTACTTCAAATCTCTGGTCTATGAAAGACCTATTACCTCAGAAGAGGACCTAACTGCCCAAATAATAGCAGCATGTGAAGTTATTCAACACAAACAAGGAATTTTGGACAGCGGATGACAGTCATTTATTCATCACTGTCAACTTTGCATTGAATACTCAGGTCGCCATTTCGAGCAGTTCCTATAAATCTGATGTAAGGAGTTGCATTTGCTTTTTATATAACGTAAGTTCATTCATGTCCTGCGCCGTGGTGTAGCGGGCTAAGGCAGCATGCCTTGGTCCCTGGCCAAGGAAAGCGGCCCGGGTTCGATCCCACCCATGTGGTGGGGATTTTAGGTCCCGGGTATAGGACCGGTGCCCACTCAGCATCGTGAGGAAAGTGAGGAACTTACACTAGGTAAGCGGCCCTGGTCATGAAAACCAACATTCCGGCTGGGGGATGCCGAGATGCTGACCACATCTCCTCCCCGTATGGTTGGATGATCGTCCACCTCTGCCGTGCGTAAGTGGACGTGAGGCCTTGGCCCTCTAAGAGCTGTCGCGCCATGGCTTATTATATAAGTTCATTCATGCTTTAAACCACCTGCCATTTAGATGACAGCATGTTAAAGTATTAAGCAGGATTCAACTTTTTTTTAGAAATAATTCTAATTACATCTTAAAATGCATACATTTATACAACAATTAAAAGATTAGACAAAATATTTAAAAACAACCACACAAACAAAGCAAAGCAAAGATAAATAAAAAGACAAAAATTTAAGGAGACTTGAACTTATATCGAAATTTAACTGTATTGGAACACCACAGTGAAGTGAAATAATTATTAAATTATAGATGAGTCGTATTTATTACACATCAGCTTCACTTACATACCTATATTGAGGACATGTTTTGTGAACTATCATTCGCATCATTGGCTCTAATGTGACTGACTGGATCTAACTTTTGCATGTTCCTCTTGACGTGATGGTAACTTCAATATATCGAAATTTAACTGTATTGGAACACCACAGTGAAGCAAAGTAATTATTAAATTATAGATGAGTCGTATTTATTACACATCAGCTTCACTTTACGTACCTATATTGAGGGCATGTTTCGCGAACTGTCATTTGCATCATCGGCTCTAATGCAACTCTGGCTGGCTCTAACTTTCGCATGTTCCTCTTGACGTGACAGTTACTTCAATATATCGAAATTTAACTGTATTGGAACACCACAGTGAAGCAAATTAATTAATAAATTATAGATGAGTCGTATTTATTACACATCAGCTTCACTTATGTACCTATGTTGAAGACATGTTTCGCAAACTATCGTTTGCATCATCGGCTCTAATGTGACTAATGCGGCAACAAAAAAGAAATAAAACAATATTTGAGGCTAAAGAAACAAGAAGGTTAATATCGGCAGACATAAAATATATCAATTATTTTTATGTGTCGCATTAGAGCTGATGATGTGTATGATAGTTCGCGAAACATGTCCTCAATATAGGTACGTAAGTGAAGCTGATGTGTAATAAATACGATTCATCTATAATTTAATAAGACTTGAACTTGTTAACTTTTCAGTTGAAAGCTAATGTCATAACAATTGCACCAGAGGGAATGCTACGACACATCTCTTCATTTTCATATGCTGTGCACTTAAGTGTTATTGGTGGCATACTGGCACTTTAGAAACTTATAGCCGTAACTTCCACATCTGAACTAACAGGCCATAAGTCCTATTATAAGTCCTGATTGAAATATGGGTTTTTTTCTCATGCTGGAAGGTCTTGTACAAGATGCAATATGCTTTGTGAATTCCTTGGTTCCAGTTAAGGAAATACTTGATTGAAAAGCAGTGAGTCACTAAGAGGGTATAGGTCTCAGTTTACTGACCATGAGTTACCTCCAGTACTGTGCTCTGTCAATACTGTTGATGATCATGTGGTTCATCCAGACCTATCTTAGGATGTTAAATCAGTGAGTTTAGTTTAAATTCCTGCAATAAGAGAACTACAGGAACCAATTTACAAACTTAAGGTACTCTTTAGAAAGAATTGTGGAAGTATTCTACCTTATAATTTTATTTTCTCTATAAAACTATCAGATTTATTTTGGGCAGAGGAGGGTACCAGAGTATGAACAGCCGATTGGTAGGTCATTTTAAGTTAAAACAATCTCATTTTACTCTGAGGGATTACAGAAGATCTGCAAAACTGGACGTTCATCCATTATATAACGGTAACACTTTTAAAATGTAATATTCCTAAAATCAAATTAAATTTGTTTATATATGATAGTTCTTTACAATGCTTTGCAAGTTGATTGTGCATAGTTGATCAGTTTACTCTAGTAGTTTGTTAATTTTGTATTCAGCTATACTGCAGGGTTCCATTAACCTAACTACTTTGCATCTTCTATCTCTCTCTAATAATGAATTGAGCAAAAAGTTGTCAGAGCTGTAAAATAAAAGTCTTGTTATTAAATGGAAAAGGTGTTTTAAGCGTATGCTGAGGGTTTGTGTAACGTATCTATTTCAAAGCAAATGTGTTTTTATCCAGACATATTATTGACATAATGTTATTTTAACATCTATATATGTATATAGTCAATGCAATTTAGCTTTCAGCACCAAAAAAAGTAATGAACATTACTATATCTATGATCTTATGATATGCAATGCCCCGTAATGCATGCTCACTGACTGAATATTGCCAACAAATATATAATAGCATGAAGAATCTATATGCTGACTTTTTTAAACTGCTTACCTGTCTAAATGCACCCTACTGCCACTGCTGTCATCAACCTCTTCCACTGAAATGCTTATTCCAGTTTTGCTATCGTTTATGAATGGCTGTGCAGAATTACTTGGGAAACTTGAACTGTAAAAATAAAATAATTTATGCTAAGGTGACAATTATAATATCCATCTATCTTAAAATTTCTATATTTAGGAAGAAACTGTATTCCAGGGTGAGTAAAAAAACACTGACGACTCTTAGTATGTTGCGCAAGGCACTGAGCATTTTTTAAGAAGGACCCCATGTCCAGAAATGCACGGTTTGGATGCTGTAGAATGTCACAGTTAAAGAACTGGTGTCCTATGTGCATGTTTGTGCAGGCGAAAATCCATGTTTGCAGATCATTCGAAGTCACCAACACACATTTAGTATCAATCAATGGGCTGATATAATTGCTGACCATATCATTAGTTCGCATCTACTCCCAAACAGACTAACAGGACCAATCTACCACACATTTCTTAGAGATTTTTGCCTACCTTATTGGAGGACATCCCACTACACATTCAGCAGGTTATGTGGCTGCTACACGATGGAGCTCCAGCACACTTTTGAGAGAAATGTACAGAATCACCTCAATGTTACATACCCCAATCAATGAACTGGTAGAGGGGAACCAGTTCCATGGCCAGCACAATCACCAGATCTGACACCACTGAACTATTTTCTGTGGGGTAGTATGAAAACCATAGTGTACATTACTCCTGTAATGTCAGAGGACCTCATTGCACCAGTACATGGAGCGACTGCCATTCTTTCAGGACAAACACACTTACTGGAGCATGTACATGAAGCTCAGAGCCACCGATGCAGGCTCTGTATTGGTGTATGATATACCCAGTTTGAACCCCATTTGTAATGTTAAACTGCTTTGTGTAACATACTGTTTGTTCACTGTGCATTTTCAGACATGGGTTGATGCTCGAAAAATGATCTGTTTGCCATCCTGCACAACATACTGAGCTTTGTCAGTGTTTTCTTGACTCACCCTGTATTTATATTTATTTATTGATTTAGGTTTCTATATTTATTGCTTAATAAATTACAATATTAAAGCTTGATTTCAGCCTTGACTCTATTGTTAGCCTTAAAAGAGTTATATAGCAATTAAAAAAATACCTCATGAAAATAACATGCCTGAAAACTGCTATTGTTTGATATGGGGTTATGAGAAATGTTATATAGCTTCTGGATGAATAAAACGTTTGACCTCAAATATTACCTTTATCCCAGGAAGAAAAAATCCACTTATTTTCTGTAAATGAGATACATAAATAAAAGATAGATACCATTTAATTCAATGTCACAATTAACAGATGTATGTCATCATTTTGCTGAGGTATTTTAGCAGTTGTTTGCAGATTTGGGAATGAAATGTGATAAAAAAGAAACAAAGTAAACAATTTGCTAGAAATATTGAAGTAGTCACATTTATTTACACTCACCTTTGCTTTGAAATATTACAATTGTGTTTTAACATTTAAAAGTGAAGGGGAGCAAAAATAAATGTTGCTACTTCAATACTCCAACAAATAAAGAATGCTGTTAATAGTGCTTATGCTTTTAATATTTAAGGTACAATATTTGAACTGCAAACACTTATTAGAGACAGTGAATATTTTTATCATTTTGAGAAAAAAGTATGAAATTACATGCAGGGTGTTTCTTAGGGTGAGCTTAGATGTACCCATTTTGGATAGTTGCATTCCTTCTTCTAAATATATGCATTTGTAACAAAATTAAGAAAAAAATATTAAAACATACCCCCAACATACACACATATGCTCAGTGAAAGAGCAATGTGAGCAACAAATAAAACCCACAGATATAGGGTTTTTTCTCCAGCTAGGATGACACTACTCTGATTAGAATCATTCCTTATGTTAACTACATTATGTGCATCTTCCGAGCTTGTAGGCTGTGGTCCATTTGTTATAACAACCTACGTTTCGCCAAAAACTGCATGCAGCATCATCAGGGTCACGAACTTGAGAGCTCCTGAGTCCAAGACTGGAGCGCTAGAGCCAAGAGCAGGTGCAGGTCGCCCGGGTTCTCCCGGGCGGACACGCCACGGTAGTGTCCCCCAGCGCGCTAATATAGCTGCGTGTGGAGGGAGGGCGCGGCTTGCAAGGGGAGCATGGCTGCTATTGGGTGTCCTTCGGCCAATGGGATGACTGTGATCCTGGTATAAAAGAGAAGGTTTCCCATTCCTCCAGATTTCTTACCATTATTTTCAGAACCGGGATCCATGTTTGGCTTATCTGTTGCCTCTCTTCCTTATGATTAAAGCTGTTTTCATGTTTAACAATTTCTATTGCTTCCCGAGTCAAGTGAGCCTGGTAGTGGCTTGTCCTCGAGCACACCGTCGTGTCTCTGTAATTTATTTCATGGCCAAATAATGAAGAGTTTTCTGCCACTGCTGAGTTGTCCATCTGCCCTAGCCAACTGTGTTTTCATGTTCTTTTAGTCGGGTAATGATACTCCGCATAGTGGTGCCTATGTATACTTGTCCATAGCTACATGGCATTTTGTAGACACCGGTTGTGCAGTGTGGATGTCTTTTATCCTTAACGAAGTTTAGCAAATCTTTTATTTTCTCTGTCGGCCTGTAGATATATGTATGTTGTATGGCTGCAGCAGTTTTCCTATTCGGTCCGTTATTTTCTGGATATATGGTAAATAGATGGTGCTCAGCATTTGCTTCTTCGGGTCTTCATGGACTGTCAGGTACCTCAGATGGTGGGCTCTTGTAATTTCTTTGTGTGTATAGCCATTGCTCATGAGGGCCTTGTTTAGATGACAGACTTCTTTCTGCAGTTTATGTGGTTCATAGATCTTCTTGGCTTGTTCTGTAAGGGTTTTAATTAAGCCTAATTTTTGCCGGGATGATGGTTCCCTATGTTTCAGAGTCTAGAATTATAAATGTAAGGGAGGTTTGCAAAATAGTAAAGAAGTAAAACCTAATGTTAAACCCATTGTAAAAAAGCAATTAATAATAAGGTAATAAGGTCAAAGTCATTGATTCAGACTTTGTAGTTACAGGCAATGCCCAAATGGAGAAGCATTAAATGATTCAGTCATATGCATAACTTACACGTACTCTAGATACTTATACCTGCTGTCACATGATTATACTGAAACCCCTCAATTAGCAGAAATCCTAGGCATATCATGGAAAGCCAGCATATACTGAAGAAACATAAAAGTATACATTCTTCAATGATTCTTTATGAAATGATGAAGCTCGTTAAGCATATAGTATAAATTCATCCTACATACTACAGCTTTTCATGATGTATCTAGGATCTTTGCAAAATATTTGATTTCAGCAAGTCTGCCGCATAATCTGACAGGACCTCTAAAAGCCAGCAGATTGTGAAAGGAGTTATTATGATGTTCAGAGGACCAGGAATAGAAAATAAATATTGTCTGCATAGTTGCACAGCAAATGTAACATTAAGACTCTATCTTTTAATGCAGGTATAAATATTTAATGTGTTAAAATAAATGAAGTGACTGAAATACTGTCTTGTGATACAGAATAAAGTATAAAATAACAAACTCTATAATTCTTTTTTTGTAATGACAATACTGTTCATCAACCTTGAAGCTCTATTTATGCTATCATAGAATGTGCTCTCTGCAAAACAAAGAGGAAATTTGAAAGAAAAAGGGGAAGGACTAAAGGTTCCATTTGAATTACTCTTAACATAATACAAACTTTCTGTTGCCACGATGCAGTGCTAATAATATTGGTTCCATGCTGCAAAACGAATGTTCAATTCCTTGGAAGAGAATTAGACTTCTTTAAATCTTTATTTTTCTACTTTCATTTTTCATATGCTTTAAAAATGTCAATACAAATGCAATATAAATTCCAACAAAGGCAACAGCTATAACCCATAAAATATTGTACTGCTATTAACTGATTTTTGTCGCTATAATATGATCGGAAATTAAATGTATTAAAGCTCTATTTTCTTATGCAAAGTTTCATTTTCAGTTATATAAATGTGTTACACAATAATACAAATATTGTACAATAAAAGTAGATTAATTCTTGTACGGTAGTCATTAGTAATGCTCATTTTATAGTAAAAGCACAAATAAAGAAACTGAGTCACTACTTCAGAAATTTATCTTTTCAGTACATTACTAGGGTGGTTCAACAAGTATCCATGTTAGGAATGAAGGTGCCAGGTTTTTCAAACCCAAATTATTTATTTCTCAACACAGTCCCCTTTTAAGGATATGCAGTTCTTAGAATGTTCCTGCCTTTTTTTAAACCCTTCTGAAAAATAAGAATTGTCAAGCTCTGCAAAATAAGCCTCTGTCTCCATGGTACAGGAGAAAACTGGGTGTGTGGCAGCAATTCATAACACAATTCACGCAGTTTGGCCACAGCAACACCAGATGAATGTGCTGGGGCATTATGATGGTGAAACAAAACTTTCTTCTCCTGCATATGCGGCCATGTCTCCAACTTTCTGTCGAATTGGGTTAATAACTCATTGTAGTATGCTCCAGTAATCGTTTTTCCTTTTTCCAAGAAGTCAATGAGTATGACTCCCTTTGCATCCCAAAAAATCATTGCCAACACTTTTCAGGCTGATGGGACCATCTTTGTCTTCTTTGAAGCAGATTCTCCGTAAGCAACTCATTGTTTCGATTGTTGCTTGATTTCCGGGGTATATGATGAATCCAGGTCTCATCGACAGAGACAACTTGATGCAAGAAGTCCTTCAGATTTCACTTATAACAGCTCCAAACACAGCTTCGAAGTTGAAAGCCGCTTGTTGTCCACTGTGAGCAAACACAGCACCCACTGGGCTGACAGCTTTCTCATCTCCAACTTATCGTGAAAAATATGAATTGCTGTTAACATTGATACACCTATGGCCTCTGACAATTTGCAGACTCTTGTTCAACAGTCAGAGAAAATCATATTGTGGACTTTTTCAATTACTTCTTGGTAACCAAATCTGCAAGGCATCCTGGATATTCCTAATCAAAAACGAATGTTTGACCATGTTTAAATTTGTTATACCAATATCTAACTGTTGTCATAGAAGGCGAAATGTCTCCATAACCGGCATTTTTTTTGCTTTTACGTCCTTGCAAGTTTTTCCATCTAAAAGTATAAAGTGAATCACTGAATGATACTGCACTTTTTTCATTTTAGCAAAAACATGTTGAACAACTTATTGAAATGTCTGTAAAATTCAAACTAACCTATGAATCAGCACCAAATTTTTGATGTGTAAAAAAATGACACTACATGATAACACAAACTTCCTTTAGCAGTACCATACATGAGGTACGTCCAGAAAGTAAGTTCTGTTTGGTAATAAAATTAAATTGTGTTCAGATACAAAAAAAATTATTTATTGCACAAAATTCTACAACTCTTAAACTACTTTTCCACATAACTGCCAAAATTTTGCAGGCATTTGTCATAGCGAGGCACAAGTTTCTGTATACCTTCTTCATAGAAGTTTGCCGCCTGTGTCTTCAACCAGTTGGAAACATCTTCTTTCAGCTCTTCGTCACTGTTGAAGTGCTGACCGCCAAGGAAAGATTTGAGATGCAAAAACAGATGAAAGTTGCTAGGAGCAAGGTCAGGGCTGTACGGGGGGTGGTCAAACATGTCTCAGTCAAATACCTGTAGGATAAACTTGAAAGAAGCGTAGGGACGGTGAAGCACAAATTAGTACAAAAGTGAATCGAGAAGATATTGACACATTGCTTCACTCACACTGTTTATTCACAGGACATGTTTCAAGAGCTCTTGCTCCTATCATCAGCTGATACTCGATTAGTGTAAGTTGTAGTGGTTTCCTCTTTCTCCGTGTTGTCAATAGATGGCGTGATGTACTTGTCAAAGATGTCCGGTGGTGGAGTTTCAAAATTCATGACTCTATGACAATTTTTGTTAATGAAGATTTTTTCCCATATGGAAAGGTCTATGGGGTAATTAACATATTTTATTAGAGATGTTTCCAAGTTGATGTCATGTCTAGTATTCAAAAAATGAAAAGCCACTGCTGATTTTTCTGTTTCACCCTTTTTAATGTTTCTTATATGTTCTTTAGTTCTGATGTTAATATTTCTATGAGATCAAATGTGAAACTTGCCCTAAAATTTATATAGGAAAAACAAAAAGAAATATTAACATCAGAACTAAAGAACATATAAGAAACATTAAAAATGGTGAAAGAGAAAAATCAGCAGTGGCTTTTCATTTTTTGAATACTAGACATGACATCAACTTGGAAACATCTCTAATAAAATATGTTAATCACCCCATAGACCTTTCCGTATGGGAAAAAATCTTCATTAACAAAAATCGTCATAGAGTCATGAATTTTGAAACTCCACCACCGGACATCTTTGACAAGTACATCGCGCCATCTATTGACAACACGGAGAAAGAGGAAACCACTACAACTTACACTAATCGAGTATCAGCTGATGATAGGAGCAAGAGCTCTTGAAACATTTCCTGTGAATAAACAGTGTAAGTGAAGCAATGTGTCAATATCTTCTCGATTCACTTTTGTACCTGTAGGATGTTTCTCGTCGCATTTGCAGTGTGGTCATGCGTTGTCATGAAGAAACACAACACCTTTTGACAGCCGATAAATTTCAATTGGTTTCATTTTCCTAGCATTCAGAAAACAAATCGCAGATCTCATTTCACAAGCGGCGGGATTTTCAATCAATACCGACATTGTAAACAAGCACAACAAAGCATACGTGGCTGACAGCAATCTCACAATGGTGCATGTTTCTTCTCTTTGATACAGAGCGTCTACCGCGCATGTGCGGAACTGCGATTGTAGCGCTGCAGCGGAGATAAATTGAAACAGAACTTACTTTCTGGATGCCCCTTGTATTTTTTAACATGGGTACTTACTGATCCACCCTTGTACATGATGAGATAGGATTTTTAACATTTTGCATGTACGCAAAGACATGGAACTAATTTATTATAATTCTGAAACTGTAGCACTTTTACCAACTGTGTACACTTCCAGAATATGTAGTTGTATAGTTTTTATATAATAATCTAAAGTTAAGAGTTTCTTTAGCATTAGAAATATTGGTTTAGCAGTGGAAAACCCTAATGCATTAGTCCATTAACCCTTTTTATGAGCATTGCATGACAGGAAACAGTGATTTTATATACTGAACAATATGTAGAACTCAAAATACTGCAATAACATTACTTATTTAGCCAAATATTCATAATTTTGATTTTGATTGACTTTTTGTTAGGCTTTATAATAAGGAAAACAGTATAAATAATAAGAAAGGTGATTGCAACAAGGGCTACTAATCCCTGCAAGTTATTTTTAATTACATTTTAACACTATGTTCCCTCTCTGTTTGTTTCATCAGCGTGTACAAAATATATTTCAGGAAACAAATGGAAATTAAGCAAATGGCTTCTCAATAGACTTTTGTAATTTAATTTGATGGCTTTTAGAGATCAGATGGTGTATATATACTGAAACCCAAAATTTTGTAAAGATCTTAAACACATCATGAAAAATCACGGTGTATAGAATAAGATTACAGTGCATCAGTGGCAGCTTGTGAGCATTTTTCTTGGAGGAGCCAGATGTGAAGATGCTTGTAATGAAAGTAAAGTGGGATTATACCTTTTAAAACAGGTCACCTTTAGTTGCATTGTAAAAATAGCAATAGCAGAAATTTGGCTAAACTTTATACATTTTTAAACATTAAGTAGATATCTAATAATAACAGATAAAATGTAACTCATCAAGTGGCAGTGTTACTTGTACAAAAGCTGAGCATGTCAATTTTTCTAGGTGGCAAACATTTCAATCACTTTGTTTTTTAAGTTAGGGATTTCCCCAATTTTCTCTTTGTGAATGAAACAAACAGCCAAGTAATTAAGCCTATCTTAGCTGTTCATGGTGCTCCTAAGGAAAGACTTAATTCTTTTCAGTGTACTGAAACTTCTCTCTGCCTCGTCGTTAGAATTGGTGTCGTTAGTGCAATTTGGAGCATTTTGTGTACTTTAGAAAACACTTCCTCAAAGCAGTGTTGTATGAAAGAACCGAGAGTTTACTGACTGAAGGAATATCTTTGAATGTATCATTATTATAAATCACTGGCAGTTCATCTTTTAACATTTCGTAGAAGATCATGGGATTGTAATTTGATGCAAATGTTGTCACAGAGTCAGCAGGGAAATTTTCTCTGAATGTAATAGATTTCTTAGGGTCAATAATTCCAGAAATATTGAATATGATACTGTAATCATCCTTTCATTTGCTTGACCACTGTGTCACATACTTCTTTGGTATCTGATTTCAGGTTCACTTCAGAAC
The DNA here is from genome assembly GCA_030765055.1 of Mantis religiosa. Classification (NCBI taxonomy): domain Eukaryota; kingdom Metazoa; phylum Arthropoda; class Insecta; order Mantodea; family Mantidae; genus Mantis; species Mantis religiosa. The sequence continues at coordinate 107,034,607 of CM060949.1, forward strand.
AGTATTTCAGGTGCTTTCTTGAGAGAGGAGAAGTTATCATCAGCCTGGTATTTTCTAATGTTCTCACCAATTTCAGACACAGCTGATTCAAAATACTGTACAGCACAATTGCTTACTAAATATTACAGAAAGTTCTCTATTTTCTTGCCTTCTTGTTGTTGAAATGTGAAATTATTCGGTTGATGTGCACCTAATTGTTTATTTTCAAGTTTTCTTCTACCTTTAATGAATGAAAGTGACTTTTCAGTAAATAATCCACTCTATTCATTTTAAAACTAAACAACTTTTTCCATCAAACAATTAAGATTCCAATAAGAATCACACGAATGCTAAAAATTCATTTAGTAGGTCACAACTAGCTGGCCCCAAACGTTGCTGAATACAATCTTGGAAGAGAAGAGTAGGGGAGCCAAGGAAGGTGTATACATGCGACTGGACAAGTTTGTAGAGGGGACTGGAAAGACCATGGGGCCATGTAATCTGGCTCAGTGTTCTGCCTTACCAAAAGGAGAATGGCAAGGTTGTTGTGTACAACACTGTGAGTTAGAAGGTTCGGTAGCCATTAAGATTCATGGTATAATAAATTATTTGTAATGAATATTACAAATGAATAAAATATAGAATAAATTTTTTCTTCAAATAAAAAGAAGAAATCCTACAACCTGCGTGATATTATCGGAGGGGTGCAGCCCCTCTGGTCTTTAATGATGATCCGCCCCTGCACTTTATGCTTAACAAGCTTTGTAATTTATGAAGAACAATGGCAGAAAGTGTACTTTCATATTTCATTTAATATATGCAGTTTTTTAAGATCTGTCTAGGATTTTGTGAAATGACAGATTTCAGTAGAAGAATGTGGCACATACACCAGCAGACACCTTGTGAAACTATATCATATACTGCAGTATAAAACATAGGTACCATAACAGCAAGACTGAATTGTTAACCACATAAGCTGTTATTTTCCTGACTCTACAGTAGGTGAACTTACTGCAAGCTTTTCAGCAGTGTGAGCTTCGTCACTGAATTTTGTAAAGAAATCTAAAAAAATGCACGCTGGATTAGTTAGATAAAGTATATGTAATAATCTTAGTCATCTGGAAAAATAATAAACAGAAAAGTCAGAAATAAATATTTTATAAAGAAATTTAAAGAATACATCACAGCACATTAGTTTTAGTTTTTCTTGACTTTGGAGATACTCAAATATTAAATACATGCTTTACATACAATATTACCTCTACAACATATAGAAGAATCTGAAAAAATTAAATCACCTTTTAAACCTTTAAAACATAGCATTCTGTAGGGATTAAAATTAGGGCCCTATTTAGTCCTTCTCTATATAAACTGTTTATGTAAATGAATAAAAGATGAAGGTTTAGCTGGAGCATATGCAGATACGAGGGCTATCCAGAAAGTAGATTACGTTTTGGAATAAAAAGTAAACAAAGTATAGGAAACAAATTTTATTATATACAGATGAAAGCCACACTCAAATACTACTTTTCGACATAGTCACCATTCAAATTAAGGCATTTATCGTAGCGATGTACGAGCTTGGAAATTCCTTCATCGAAAAATTCGGCCGCCTGCGCCTTCAACCACTTCGTTACCTCTTCTTGCAGCTGTGCGTCGTCATCAAAACGCTGCATAGCCAGCCACTTCTTCATTGCTGGGAATAGGTGGAAGTCGCTCGGTGCCAGGTCGGGACTGTACGGCGGATGAGGAAACAACTCCCACTTAAAAGATTCAAGAACTTCACGAGTGACATTTGCCGTGTGGGGCCGGGCGTTGTCGTGAATCAACAAGATCTTAGAGCTCAACATTCCTCTGCGCTTGTTTTGAATGGCTCTTCTGAGTTTTTGGAGAGTTTGGCAATACCTTTGAGAGTTTATTGTAGTGCCTCTTTCCAGGAAGTCCACCAAAATCACACCTTTTCTGTCCCAAAAAACAGTCGCCATCATCTTCCTTGCCGACATTGTTTGCATGCATTTCTTGGGTTTTTGGGGAGAACTTGTGTGCCCCCACTTCATTGATTGCAATTTCGTTTCACAGTTCACGTGTTTCACCCATGTTTCGTCACCAGTAACGATGCGATCGAGTAAAGAGTCACCATCCTTATGGTAAATGTCCAAAAAGTTCAACGCTGCAGCCATTCGCTGATTTTTGTGGTCCTCTGTCAAGATTTTTGGAATCCATCTTGCACAAATCTTGTGGTAACCAAGCTTTTCGCTGATGATTTCGTGCAACAAACTTCGCGAAATTTGTGGAAAACTCAAAGAAAGTTCCGTTATTGTGAACCTTCGATTTTCACGGACTTTAGCATCGACTTTTTCGACAAGTTCGGCAGTCACTATGCTGGGTCTCCCACTTCGATCTTCGTCGTGAACATTGGTTCGGCCATTTTTAAATCTGATGACCCACTGACGCACTCCACCTTCAGTGATAATGTTGTCCCCATACACTTCACAAAGCTGCCGATAGATTTCTATCGGTTTACAGTTTTTTGCAGTCAGAAACCTTATTACTGCACGCACCTCGCAGCTCGCGGGATTTTCAATTAACGCAGACATTTCAAACCGTCACAGTATCTGAACGGAGCACAGCATGAACCTCTCACTAGCACGGCTAGATGCCGACTGAGCTGCGCAACGCTCTGACCCCAAGATGGCCGCGCTAGCCCCGCCCCTAGCGGAAACAGACGAAAACGTAATCTACTTTCTGGATAGCCCTCGTAATACATCAATTATAGTAATAGGTACAGCAACAGAGACACAAAATAAAGCAAAAGACTATTAAAAACATTAAGTAAACATCTTGCGGGATTAAACATGTCACTAAACATACACAAAATGGAATATGCGCCAATTAGATTAAATAAAAAGGGAACATATTAGACAGTTGGCAGAAACAAATTATGTACGATTAAAAAGAAATAGTAACTTAGAATGGAATAATGATGCAGAGAAATCAGCTAAAAAGATGAATAACTACTTATACATCCTAAAGCAAACAAAAGAAATCCTAGATAAACAGAGTATTGTACAGGTATACTCCATATGAGCTATGCAGGGATATTTTTGGGAGCTGCAGAAAAAACAAAAATTTTAACATAGTTTGTTAAAAAAAAATAGTGATAAGAACTTAAAATTTATAGTAAAAACTGAAAGCTGTAAAACCTCATTTGAAAATCTAAGCACACTGGCCTTGCCATGCCTCTGTGTATATGAATGTGTAGAATGTGCAATAAAGTATTATAAAGATGCAAGAGGACATTAACATACATGATAAAATTACTAAAACAAGCCAAAGTTACTTCAGAAACAGACTGCAAGGTTCATTAATTAATAGGTATGTAGAAAGTAAGTCTAAAGAATTATACAATCATTAACTTTTGCAAATAACATATGTAAAAGTTGAAGAAAAAAATTAGGGCCATCATTCCTTCCTTATCCAAAATGCCTTTTATTTGCTAGAAGAGTAAATAATAGTCTAATAAATTATAGTAATGACTAAACTTCACATATCTTTGCTACTAAAAGGTTATTTAATTATTATTAAGATAAGAGATCAGTCACCAATTATTATAATTTATTGAACTATATTTGAATCACTCTTAATAGCTTCAGTTTTTTATTCTTTTACTAGTAGTACTCACTTATCTCTTCTGGATTCTTAGTTGGAATGAGGGTTGGAACTTTAATAGTGGCAACTATTTATTTGCAACCGGTACAGAGAATTATAAGTTACCAAGCTTTACTGTCCTTCATTATAGTCACCAGATTGTGCACAGTCTAATGCCAACAATGTTGAAGCTATAGTATACCTTTAGCAGAGCCCATTTCTGTTATTAGTTCGAATGGAGCGGTTTATTGCCTAACAGATCTCTGGAACAGTTTTGAAGAAAATGGCATGAAGTGCTTCCTTCATCTTTGGAATTAAATCAAAGTCAAAAGCACTTAAGTCCAGGGAGTATGGTGAATGTTACAGCACTTTCCAGCCCCATCAATCAAACAAATCAGCCACAGTTTGCGCTGTATGCACCCAAGCATTGTTAGACAAAATGGTGGATGGATTCTGCTACTTCTTTCTCAAAGTTGTTTGCAGATTGCGCTCCAAAAAAAAAAAAAAAAAAAGGGGCCCACCTCTATAGCATAGGTGATAGTATGACTGCCTCATATTCAAAAGGTCCTGAGTTTGAATCTTAGTCAGGGTGAGTTATTTGGATAAGGTGGTGGTGTTTTAGGACCCGTCGACAACAAGGTCAAAGGTTTTCCAGGTTTTTCCTTATCCTGAAAGAGAATGTCAGGTAACATTAGGCATCGTCACATCATTCGATATGACTTAATTTTGAAGGACATAAATTTAAAGAAAACCAAAAGATAATACCGTGTACTGACAGTATCCTCCGGAGGAACATAAAGTGTTAGGATAACACCATCACTGTTGTACATGAGAAGCACCATAAGTTTTACACTGCTGGGGCTCTGACAAACTTTCTGTTTTCATGGTGACCCATAATAATGCCATTCATTCAATTGGCATTTCAGTTTTGGTTCATACGATTTGGCCCATGTCTTATTCAGCTGAGGAATGTTGCATAAGCAAGCCTTTTCTTCACACTCATAGTGCTCCAAGTTCATCCTAGCAGTGTCGTATTGTGCCATTTCTACATTTCAGTCAAAACGTGGAACCCATTATGATGTAATTTTTCTCATGCCCAGGTACTCCTTGAGAATGTGAAGCACTGTCGTATGCACTACTCTGCACTACTTGTATGCACTGCACTTGATTGAGCTCATGGAATATATGGCATTGATCAGTATCCAGCTATGTGGCAAGAGCATACATTTCTTCTTCACTGATGCCAGGACGACCTGGCTGATGCATATCTGCTGCAGTTTGGCATCCTTCAGTGAAGGCTTTTATCTAATGTGCCAATGTTCTGTAAGGCAATGCAAATTCTCCATAAGTTTCTTGAAGACCAAGATGACCTGTCATGCTGTACTACCTCTGGCACATTCAATCTTGATCCAACTGTGTTGTTCCTGTTTTGAAAACATTGTGAAAACACTGCATTAGACTGTTAACTCACAAGAGATTGTTTCTCTTGACTGTGCACATGCAGGTGATGAGAAGGGACAGTCCATTTGCTCTGCAATAAGGTACTATCCATGCAAATAGACATGAGCAGTCGATGTGCTGTACAAGAAGTGGAGGAAAGAGGTGCCTAGCAAGAATGATGACATCCATGTTAAACATGTAGAAAATAGCTAATTGCCGAATGACCAGCCGACTGCCTAATGCCACTGTGCATCATGTTTATGCTGTTCATGTCTATCTGCATCGACAGTAGGTATGTAGCTAATGCATGCTATCAGCGATGATATTAGATTCTGTTGCATAGAATCATAAATCATTACAGCAGTGCTGCCACTATTGAAATTCCAACCCTCGTATATTTCAAATAATATAGAGTTTAAAGTCTAAATTTAAACATGCACTTTTTGTAATGTTTTTGACAAACTACTGTAAAATGTATTTACATGGTGAATAATCTTCTAAACTTTCTTGATCGCCTAATTCCTGCAAAGATGATGACAACAATGTTATGATGATGACAATGTTTGTTTATGTTATAACATAAGCTGAACAGAGTATTAATTTTATGAATTCTGCTAACAAGGAATGGAGAGAATGTTATACATTCACTGATGGAAAGGCATTTTGTTAAAATGTTAAGCTCTATTTTAATATGAAGGTTTTGAAATTGATGTCCTGATTATGTTGGACCCAGAAATTTATCTATGGTTGCTGGATATTCTCAGGGAATGGAATAAACTACTCTTACTTATCCTTTGTTTAGATAAGACCCAAATACAAATCGGTAAAGTTGTTCAGAGATGTTGAAGTTTTGTTGAGTCACACTTATTTACACTCACCTTCACTTATTATTTTTAAAAAAACGCTGGAACATTTTCCAGGACATTCGCCCTCTTCCTCAGCAGTATAGTGACTGACTCTCCCCTCTACTTTCCTCTTCCTTCTCCTGTATCTGATCCTGTTGCCATCTGGTGTTAGGAGCGCAAAGTTTTAACACTTCATTAAGTTGTGGGATTTCAAAATTTATAACGTGTTCACTGTTTTTAATTATTTGGATTTTTTCCCAGATCTCTAATTCTATTGGTGATTCTAATGGTTTCAACAGTTTTATATTTTGCCCAATGTTGTGGTTTTCTTTCCAAAAATGATATGAAACAGCGGATTTGTCTATTTCTTTTAGTTTTATGCTCCTCTGGTGTTCCTTTAGCCTGATCTCCAACTTTCTCTTCGTTTTACCTATGTAGTACTTTTCACAATCCTCACAATTGATTTGATAGATTCTGGATTTCAGTGTGTTTTGAATTGTGTTCTTAAGGAACACCAGAAGAACATAAAACTACAACAAATAGACAAATCTGCTGTTTCACATCATTTTTGGAAAGAAAACCACAACATTGGGCAAAATATAAAACTGTTGAAACCATTAGAATCACCAATAGAATTAGAGATCTGGGAAAAAATCCAAATAATTAAAAACAGTGAACACGTTATAAATTTTGAAATCCCACAACTTAATGAAGTGTTAAAACTTTGCGCTCCTAACACCAGATGGCAACAGGATAAGATACAGGAGAAGGAAGAGGAAAGTAGAGGGGAGAGTCAGTCACTATACTGCTGAGGAAGAGGGCGAATGTCCTGGAAAACGTTCCAGCATTTTTTTAAAATAATAAGTGAAGGTGAGTGTAAACAAGTGTGACTCAACAAAACTTCAACATGAAGAAAACTTCACTGTTAATAATGCTTCTATTTGTAATATTTAATTGTTCAGAGATACTGATATTAGAAAAAAATTAGCATAGCTGGATGTTGTTTTGGAAAGTTTGCACTGTCAGTTATCAATTGACAGATGAAAAGGTAATGTACTGTGATAAGGATTTCATTCACATATAAAAAATGCTCATTATTAAACTAATATGCAGTTGTGTGCATATAAAATAATAAATGATATGGAATGCCATTGTGCTGTAGCACTGAATTCTGAAATTGATAATCACAACATTGTATTTCAGGGGATTTATATAAATTTACATGCACTACATCCAGGTTAGTAGGTATGAGAAAAAGTACTCATAAGCATCAGACTATTTAAATATGTAGTTGCAAAAACTGAACAACAATTAAATTTTCTGTCATCTACTGCAGAAAGTGTGTACTAATATTTCATGTAGCTAATATCAAGGAAACTTGAACGATGAAAATCATATTTTATTTTGTTATTGCAAAATTAGTTTAGCAAATCTTTTACATAGTACTACACCATGAAGATGACATTGCTGAACAGGCAGTGTAGAAAATGTGTTGTTTGTTGTTGATTCCTAATGCTCTACATCTTATTCTTCTGTTCTCCATCTGATGTCTTAATAATAGATTTTAGTTGAGTTTGAATATTTCCTTGTACTTTTTGGAATTTCTAGGATACAGCAGTAAATGTTCCCTAACCATAATACAGTATAGAAAATCACACTAAGGGTTTTCCTAGCATTTTCAAGGATTCTTTTCTCTCTGTCCTGACTAATTAAAAACTAATTTTTCAAGCATCTATTCAGTTATATAAATAATTTTGAGTTTGAGAGTGACACTTCCAGTTATCTGTGAGCCCATCTCTGCGATGCAAAAGTAGCAATTCTGCCTCACAATCAAGAGGTCCCGAGTTCAAATCTCAGTCAGGGTGAATTATCTGGATAAGTAATGCATGTTTGGAGGAATTTAATAACAGTGACGTCCAAATTAATTGAAAAAACTTATTCACACTCAGATCCTCTAGTTGAAAATGAAAGCAACAGCTTCTGAAATAAGTCCCTCAAAAAGTAAAAATGTAAGTGTCAGAGTGTTAAAAGCTGACTACAAAAAGTTTTTTCAATTATCTTTATAAGGATCTTTTTCCAACCTTTATTCTTATCCTGAAAATGAATGCTGGGTAACTCTAAGCTCTATGTATCTGGGCTCATTGGAGCATCATTTCACCTTTTTCATTTATTGTCTGATATGAATTACGTTGGAGGACATTAAATTAAAAAAGTTATCTGTGAATTCATAATGTTATTTTTACTAATGGACAGTCCTTACCTAGTGAAACCTGCAGGTATTGATGCTATGCAAAGTATGCGTGCATTGCAAACACCATTGCAGGATATGACAGTGGGTTCAGGCTGCAGACTGAGTACACATACTTGTCCCACATAACCATCACTATTGCACACCCAGACATCTCGCATATTGTGTGAATTAAGGCCCAGAGTTGGAGCAGCACAGGTAAACTGAAGGCCAGCTCGAGTCTTGCGTATTGGTAATGGGGACAGGAACTCTGGAGTTTGCCTCTTATCTGCAGATAATGCTGCAAATAATTCAAGGAGATATAGTTGCTTTGATTTCATATTTCTTTGTGCTTTCAGAAGCAATATTGTTAAGTACCTTTCTATGTCGCGCACACACACATACAAACACACACACACACACACACACACACACACACACACACACACACACACACACACACACACACACACACACACACACACACACACACACACACACACACAAACACACACACACACACACACACACACACACACAAATGCCTAGTTTGGAGGAAGATGTTATGAATGAAAATAGAAGCATTTTAATATGTCTTAGTTTGTACTCATTATGAGGGTCATTGAATAAGTCTCAGAATACTCAATAAATAGCATTCAGAGAGAAGCTTTATTTACTATTTCAAAGCATTCTCCTTGTCACACTATCTTCTAACTGGAAATATTCACATTACTCATTTTATAGCACAAGAGCTGCATTTCTATTTGAGCAGCAAGGGCTTCAGAGCCCTTTAGAGATGATAAGTGATTTTTAAAAGTAGTACTTCAATCTCAAGAAAAGAAGGAAATCACAAGACTCTGGAAGGAGAATACATCAGCTAGTTGGTTCTGTGCTATCAAAAAAGGTGATTTTTCACTGAGGTGAATAAAATGTAGCTTCTGCTCATTAAAAGTTACAGAGTAGTGATTGCCTTAAGTGACATTGAAGTGAATAAACAAATGTTAAACCTAGGTAGTCATATTTACTCTGAGAAGCATCCTAACCAGAAAAGCTGGAGATATAACTATGGATAGTAAAACTATGGTGAAGCATAAACTACCTTCTCCTTGCAATCTATTTCATGCCATGTTCAGCATAAGGACAAATAGAGGCAAGAATTAGTTTTTGGTGTCATGCTATCCACTACATTTAGTTAGTTGTAGGCAAATGACAGCTGTAGGAATTTCTCTATCATATTTTGCGGCATTTCAGCATATTGTCAATGGAGATAAACAGGTCACTGAAAAGAAAATTGCTAGCAATTGTTTCATTACTTGCAGAGGTTTTGGAAAAGTCTTGATTGCCAAACATTTTGGTTGAGAATTAACACATATTCTCAAAGTACAAGGATGCAAGTGACCCAGGTGCAAATAGGTCTTCAAACACTGAAGACAAAAATAAATACAAATGTGATGGGGAACAATCAAATTTATTTACAAGACTGAAAACATTGTTTTTATCAATGTTGGATGAAGCAAACAATTCATTTTTCACCAGAATGTCTGGAAGTTGTGCAATAGGGGTATAAAGCTATTCTATTGCAAGCTGAGATCTATGGAAAATAAATTATTGATGTCTTTGATAGATAGAGTCAACATGAAAAATTCAACGCCATGGCCGGGATTTGAACCACGGATCTCCTGGTTTCCATCCAGTCGCTCTTACCCTTTAAGCTACCATGGCCAACGTGCCATCCTAACATTAAATTCTCCATTTGACTCCTATATTTCCCCGGTAGATCATTAGGGGCTCTCGCATCCGAGATGTACCGTTTGTGGTGACTTACCATCGTAAGTACTTAAGTCACAGGCTTTATCATTTAACTCTTATTATTTTAGTTAATTGATGGAAATTAATGATTTCTCCACACTAGCCGTATATAGGCCAAGGTTTTTGATAGATAGAGTCAACATGAAAAATTCAATGCCATGGCCGGGATTTGAACCACGGATCTCCTGGTTTCCGTTTCCGGGCTCGCAGCATGCTTCCACTCCATAACTGGTCACCGTCGACGTTTCGGAAGTGTACATCTGTCCCATCATCAGGATATTTTAAGACATGTTATAACCACAAAATGTATAACTGGATATAACACTAATATCAACAAAGACAAAACACTACTAATACTTGCATCACTGAACAAAAGACTGTTTTTAGTCATTTCTTAACACACATTTCTCAAAAGATGCTGAAAAATGTTATGCAGTTAGCAAGATAGATGGTCAACTTGTTAAATGTCTTTTAAGAGTTGTGAGCTTTTAAGATATAAAAAATAAGAAGTTTAAACAAAAAGGTATTGATGCTTATTAATTAGGTATTCAAACACTTGCAACCTCATAATTCACAATATTGTCATGGTGACGGTGGGTGCCTGTTGTGGAGAAATTAAGCATGAGTCAACCCATTCCGCCCCCTTTGTTGTTTGGTGGTGAGAGAAGTAAAAAACTGCAATAATCAAAGACAGCCACTAACTCAAGTCACGAGCCATATTGTTACAACATGGGAAATTTCTAAACCAATCCAACTCTAAAAATCATGAGACTTTTACTTCAAAGGTTTTTGCCCTGATCGGCAGGTTATAAAAGATGGTGTGACACTTAGAACCCAGTTTAGACAGTCAAGAGTTTAAAGTAGTCGTGAGTTATGAGTGATGCTTCAGGGAGTGCAGTACATTGCAGCTCCACAGTGATGAGTCAGCAGGCAGTGTATGAAGTGCAGAGGAGCAATTACTAGTTTCAGTTAAGCATTGAATATCTGAGTTGTGTCAGAATTGTTAAGCAGAGGAGTGTAAAGGGGAAATGTTCTTTGTGGTCAGAGAAATCATGAGCTGCACAATTTGGTGCATACAACAGACACATAAAAGAAGTCAGTGCTACATAAAGGGACATATTTACTTTGTGCATTTGTAAAAAGAGAAACTGATTATAAGTCAGCATTGGGCTAACAATTCTAGTGAAAAATAAAGTGAATTAAGGAATTTTGTCTTGTCATTTTTGGTCACAATATTTAGATTTACAGCTATGCCCCATATATGCTCTATGTAATATGGTGTACTCTTGTGTATAGGAAATAACATAATCTGAAAGCATTCTTTTTTTATTTAAATTTACTTTGAAAATTACATATAAACATTTGCAATGAAGATTTGCTGCATGGAAGATTGATCTTCCAGCAAGTTTGTTAATTTTTTCCAAATTTGTACAATTCATGTAGGTAATCTTTAAAGGTATAAGGTATTTATGAGGTATACTTACCTAACTTCTGTTTAGCCTCATTAAATGATTCCTCCCAACTTGTTCTTTTATCTGGCTTTGTGAACACGACTGATATATTTTCAATTCCATTTCTGAAAATGAAAAGATATAAAACTTGAATTTGAATGTTATACTTCAACATTGGTGCCTTTTGTATACTTTACTGATACCAATAGAGGAATTACCTGCTTACTTATAGATTTCTTGAAGTACCTAAAACCATATGTGACCTTCTTTCACGTATCATCAAATATTATATTTTTATGTGAACATCACATTCAACCAGAATTTTGAAAGAAATGTCTTTCTCAACAAAAACCATTTCATTCAGAAAGGATATTTCTCGGGCAAAAAATAATTCTGATTTGAACATAAAATATTGAAATAAAGGAGAGCCAAATACTTTAGAAATGCATTCTTTGACAAATAGAACATTTTCAAAGCAGTGAAACACAATACTACATACTTAACAGGGATGCATTAAATTGTAATTGCTGTCTTTCTCACAATTTACAAAAGTGGGTTATCACTTCTGAAAGATCTTAAGTTTCAGTATGCTTATTACGTAGAAAATAAAGCTAGCTACAGTGAAGCAATGAATATTACAGAAATAAAAATATTTGCCACTTAGGCTTCACCTATCTTAACAAATTGGTGTTGATACTTCTTTTCAAATGGAAATCGATTTTGCAAACAATTTTTTTGCAAAATCGATTTCCATTTGAAAAGAAGTGTCAACACCAATTTGTTAAGATAAGTGAAGCCTATGTGGCAAATATTTTTATTTGTGTAATATTCAGTATGCTTATTTGACATTTTGTATATACCTCAGAATATGGAACGTACAAGCCATAATATACTGTTAACATTGCTTGCTAGAATTATATTTGCTTTAAAATGAGCACAGTAACTACTGATACCTAACTCAATAATATAGTAAATAGTTGATCCATCAAAGATGAGTGCATTTTTAGCATTAAATGTTAAAGTAGCTTCACCAATTATTATCGTAAAAACACTATTAACATATTATTAAATTTTAGATGAGTCGCATTTTTTAACACATCTGCTTCACTTTCGTACCTATTTTGAGGACATGTTTCGCAAATCCTCGCATACCATCAAATCTTAAAAACTGCAATTAAAAATGGATATGGAAAAAACCTTGTAGATAAAAAACTAAAATTATTCAAACTTCAAAAGAAATTAAAACAGATCACAGCTCTCACACCAATAAAACAAGAAACTAGATTTGCTAAATTTACTTACCATCCCTGGGCCACAAAAAAGTTCCAAAAAATATTCAAGAAATACAATATAACATTGGCACCAAAAAACAATTACAACATTAAAAACCTATTTCACAGTAATAATACTGATAAGATAAAACCAGAGGAAAAGTCAGGCATTTACAAAATTAAGTGTAAAGACTGTGAAAAAATTTACATAGGAAGGACAAAAAGGAACATAGGCACTAGAAAGAAAGAACACTTCAGGCACTTAAGATACAAAAATATTGATAAGTCCGCAATAGCAGCTCATTTCTGGTCTGAAAATCATGAAATTGAAGATAGCACAGAATTACTAAAATACGTACAAAAACATAGTGAACTCGTCATATGGGAGAGGATATACATGGAAAGACATAGGAACCAACTAGTGAACTTTGAGGTCCCGCTGGAGGGGAGTCCCACATTTCAGTTCATCACTAGATCAACAGATGGCAGCGGAAACCCCAGAATTGCCCACACCGCTGGATCTAGCGTCGGTCGCGCAGGAGCCGTGGATGCGGGCGAGGATTTGCGAAACATGTCCTCAAAATAGGTACGAAAGTGAAGCAGATGTGTTAAAAAATGCGACTCATCTAAAATTTAATAATTTTTCGCTTCACTGTGGTGTTCCAATACAGTTGAATCTCGATATACTATTAACATAGTTTTACATTTGAAAAGAAGTATCAACACCAATTTGTTAAGATAAGTGAAGCCTAAGTGGCAAATATTTTTATTTGTGTAATATTTATTGCTTCAATGTAGCTAGCTTCATTTTCTAAGTAATCACTATAACTTAGTTTGAGAATTAAACTTCAAAATACAATGCTACTTCAATAGAAAACCATAAGAAAAACTGGATATCTTATCTTAAACATTGAGAGTTTTTGCAGGTTCATGACTGCAATATTTTAGGCATGCCAAACACAAACATCTCTTTTCAAAAGACTATCTTAAGCTCTCTCTAAGATGTATTTCATAAGATCTCTCTCTCTCTCTCTCTCTCTCTCTCTCTCTCTCTCTCTCTCTCTCTCTCTCTCTCTCTCTCTCTCTCTCTCTGTCTCTCAATCCATCCTTTTAATCATCCTGTTACTATTTAGTATGAAAATAAAATTAAAAATGTAATTTACCCAGTTAAGGTTTTATGTGGATAATAGGTTACAGAAGTTTTCAAATGCTTTATGGTTTATTTGCAATGAAGCACTAAAGATGGCAATTTAAGATGGCACTGACAGTATTAGCAGTGATACATATATTCAATTTTCTTTTATTTAGGAATTGAGTTAAGAAAATTACATAGAACAAATAAGTTACTGAGTTATTATACACTCAAACTAAAATTGTAATCACTCCAGTCTTACTTCTTTATTAAAGCTTAATAATAAGGATACAATAGTCTCCAAAACATGTTCCAGTCAGATCAAAAAACTTCATTGTGTTTTTCCAAAAGACAAGCATGCAAACTTACTGAGTATTTAGTGTAAGTTCCAAATAGGAAAGCTGAGAATCACTATTTTGCCTCTCTATAAGCTGCTTGTTGACTGACATCAGCATCTCACGTATGAGTTCCTCCAGGGAACCATGTGGACAATGCAGAGTAGTCACTAGTTCACTCATTTGAGTAAGCGTCTGCATATCTTCTGCCAAATTTTCCATCTCCTTCAACATCCTCCGCAAATTTTCATCCTTTGCTGTAAACATATGAAACTGTGGGCATAATAGAGCAGATTCTTAAAAACTTCTGCTTACCTAATATAGTTCATAGACAATGTTACAGTATTCAATTTCAAACTTTCTAAATTTACATGTTATAAGAGTGGTCTGAAACGTTCTTGGCCTCACCCAGAGATCGCAGCACTACTTGCATGATTTTTTTTTCCTTACTTTGGTACATATGTTAATAGACCCTATGTAGAATTACAAGTCATTCCCGGCAATAGTTGACTGTAGGTAGTTGTTTGAAGCAGTGGAAATGCGCATTGATTTGAAAATGGAGAAATTCAAGTATTGAGCTGTGATAAAATTCTTCATAAAAGAAGGTTTAACACATACAGATATTCATTTGTGGATTGTAAATGTGTATGGTGACTCTTCACCTTCAGTTTCCATTCTGAAGAAATAGGTGGTTGATTTTAAACTTGGCCATGAAAGCATCCAAGACGATCCATGCGAAGGATGTCCAAAAATTGTAACCACATTGGAAATCATTGAAAAATTGCAACACATGATTTTGGAAGATCAGCAAACAAAGGTTCATGAAACTGCTAATGCTCCTGGAATTTCAAAGGTACATTTGGTTACATTTTGCATCAGGAATCAAACATGAAAAAGTTTTGCACAAGATGGGTGCCATGTATCCCTACTGTGGATAACAAACACAAAATGTACTTGGTACATTTTCAGAAGAAAACATGGATTTGCCACTATACACCCGAATACAAGTAGCAGTCGAGGCAGAGGACAGAAGCTGGTTCTTCAGCTCCAAAGTAGACGAGGACAGTGCCATTGGCAGGAAAAACAATGTCGTCAGTTTTATGGGATGCTAAAGGAATTTTTTTGATTGAATATCTTGAAAAAGGTAAAACCATTACTGGAGAATACTACTCTCAACTTCTAACCAAACTGAATGCAAGCATTCGTGAAAACAGATAGGGGTTAAAAAAAGAAAAAAATATAGCTTTTCCATCAAGACAATGCACCTGCCCACAAAAGTGTTTTGGCAATGGGGAAATTGAGAGATCTGCACTATGAAGTGCTGGAACATCTACCCTATCCCCCACATTTGGCTCCCTTCAACTTCCACCTGTTTCCAAATCTGAAGAAATTTCTTGCTTGTAGGCGCTCTTCGTCCAATGAAGAAGCAATTGCGGCTGTAATGGGTACTTTGCAGCACTTACAGAGGAACACTACCGAGAGGGGATAATGGCATTGGAACACTGCTGGACAAAATGTATTGATATTAGAGGAGATTATGTTGAAAAATAAAACTACTTTGAAAGCAAGAATCGTTTTTCACTATCATGCTGAGAAGTTTTTCAGACCACCCTCATAAAAATGGGATTTGAAATGTTTCAAATTTTACTTCTGTTTGACTCTTTCAAATTTTGCATAACTTAATTAGATATTTGTTATAATACAAAGTACTAGCAATGAATCTTGTACATGAATGGCAAACATTACAGTAATAAAGTAGAATGTATAATCTTTTTACATCAACCAAGCACTAACTTGATTCCCATAATTTCTAAAGCAAATTTCAAAATTCAGAGTCGTACAGTACTTAAAACTACTACAGCAATTAACAGCAGGGCAGCAATAATATTTTGTGTAGACATCCCTTTTTTCCTAAAACTCAAAAGCTTTTCATGGAATTTTGTTGTTTCATTCATATTAAAAACATGAACTTTTCTTTTGAATAATATTATTAATTTCTATCAAAACTAATGAAAAATTTGTTTACAACTTATAGTCATAAATTTGAAATTAGGTTTAACTCTTCAGTTATGTAATTTAAGTTACTCTCCTACCACAAGCTGGTAGGATTTACCTCAGCAATTGAATAAGTGAAACCACTGATTTGTTAATTTCCAAAACCACTGTCTATGCAAGTGAAAATTCATTGGAACTGAAAATCATTAAATGAACAAGTACTATTCCCTATTATTCTGTAAATGAATACTTTGAAAATATATCTTAAAAGCTGTAGGAAATGTTTGCCATAATTCAATTACAATCTGTAATGATTCATGAATTGTACTGATACACATATACAAGTGGTGACATATATATATATGTATCTTTTATTACTTTAAGTTTGTGAATGCTGCATCTCATTGTAAATACCATGTTTATTATTTTATTCCTTATCATTGTATATATTATTGCAAATATTTTTTGACATTGTGTATTGCTATACTTAGCTTAACGACAATAAAATCTTATCTTATCTTACGGTATCAAACTTTTTATTGCTATGGCAAAAGACAGGACGTTATACACTACCATTGTTAACTCATAAAGTGAAATACTTGAGAACCATTTTTGGGAGAAATCTGTTAACTTCCCATGTTTATAATAATTTTAAATTTCTAATTATGTGTTACCTATGTAAAAATGTCTAATGTGTATTTCACTTGCATGTTGTAAGCGAATGGCATTCTGAGTGCTATTAATCTTTAGGGAAGGAAGATACCTAAAACTTCATTTTCTGTAATGCTATAGATCATAAGTTTAATTGTAGGTATGTTGGAATATTCAATTATGTCAGCTTAGCACAATTTCATCTCTATATCTTAAAGTTACTTTAGCTTTTTTTTTTGCTAACCACTTCTAAATGTTTCAGATCCATTAATTTTAAATCAACCTTCTCCTTTTGCTGAAATTTCTTGGACACTCTAAGTGTTCTTGGGCTTTTAACCAAATGAGAGCTTATGAAACATAAACATTTGGGAGCATCCTTCAGAAACTTGATGTTTCGCAAATTCATCTGGCTGGAAACTTGAGAATATTTAGAGTATCTTCCTGGCTAGGTAAGTTTCAGCTCATATAATCACAGAATTCTTCAAGTTCCAAAATATTTAAACATGCAGTAAAATAGAATTTACAATTTTTATTAAGCTTCTGATAATTGCATTTTTGTAGTAGCCAGTTATCAACTTTTAACTTTACTCATAATGAAATAGAAAGGAATCCTTAAGAACTTGCACATATATTGTATTTATTATATTTATTAATATAATTGAACGTGATTTATATGCATATCAACGGAAAGAGGAAAGATTTCTTAAAACTCATAATTACTCACAAATAAGGTTTTGTTAATGCATCATATTTTTTTAAACAAATGTAATACAGTGGGCCTGCATGTATAAACTTTACAAGCAATAAAGATATGTATGAAACAAACATTATTGAGAAATTGTTCCTGCTTTAAAAACTTAGGTTAATTTGGCTTGTTTCACTTTTCTTGATTTAAATGCACTCAACTCATTTTGCAGATTATATTAATGAACTTAGAGCTTTTTCACTACAACTTTTTACACTAATGTAATGTATACACAGCCTGTGTTCAAGAGGTTCTGAGTTTGAATCTGAGTAAGGGTGAGTTAACCTGGATAAGGTGTTTTCCAGGGTTTTTCCATATCCTGAAAGATGAATATCAGATAACTTTAAGCTCTATGAACCCTAGGCTCATTCAACCATTTCATTCACTGTCTGATGACTTAACTTCGGAAGAGGTAAATTTAAAAAGAAGCCCATATGCATATTTATGTACTATCACTTTACCCATTTTAGGTATTTCAAGGTTTAAATTGTGATCCCTGTTATTGTCAGTGTAATCACCCGCATGTTTTTGCCACACATCAACAATAATATCCCAAACACATCCAGCTGGACTGTCATCAAAGTGCACACCCTCCCATAGAGCCAGTTCACTTTTGGGCATAATTTCATCCCTACCAGTATCATTATCATCATCAGTGACCCGGTGTTCCTTAAGATATCAGATTCAAAGGAACAGTATTTTATTGTGGAGGATGACACCTGCTTTCAGGCAGCCGAAATAAATTCCATGGCTTGCAGAAAGTAAATGGTGAGACTTTCATTTTCTGCACCAGTCAGTGTTATTAAATGGTGAACCAGAATTTTTCTATAATAAACTTGAAATTTGCAATGCAGCATAAGTCAAATGGCTATAGATGACTGGTACAGTTAGGACAAATTCCACTCAAACATTTTCCAAAGTTATTTGAGCACCATGCACATCAATCGACTGAAAGGTGGATCTTCTTCTGTTTCTTTTTCACTCAAATGTACAGTTCTTTAACCACTGTTCCATTAAAATCATATTCCATAGGTTTTCTTTACTCGCCCTTAAAACACCTCAGAATCCTGAAATTTCCTATCACAAGTGGGAGAATTGGATCCGTCTGCATTGATAGAAAAAAGAATTGTTAAATAAGTTTACCTTTCTTCTCTGTGTGGTAAGGCCACCCTTTTCGCTAATATGTTGCCGAGAACAACATTGTAGAAAATGTCAGTCTCATTACAATTGTAGATGTTTTGAGGCTGATAATTGCTTATGATTTCTGGTAGAACCTCTTGCTTCCAGTGTTGCACTGTGATGTCATTCAAAGCACTCGACTCGCTGCAAATTTTCTTCCTGCGAGTCCATGACTACCTCTAAATCCTTACAACCAATCTGATCAAGCCTTGAAATCAACTGTGATATTCATGATTTTAGCTAAATCTAAAATCTTACTTTTAATTGTCTCCAATGATTATTTAAGCTGCAGCTCATTTTTCTAATGGAACCATGTGAAAAAGGCCATTTCCAAATTAGCACATTTCCCTACCTGCTGATGGCTGCATTTACTTAATACTGCCATTTTAATTAATTTTACTTAATTAAAATTCTCAATTTTAAAAACTCCTCCAAATTAACATTTGTTACTGATGACTAGATGACTATATATAGCATGTATAAGCAATTTCTTATTCAGAAGCAATTTCCATTTTGGTATTGTGCCTATTAAGTGCCACCTCTACTATGAATTTTACTTTCTGATATAGCATATGGTATTTCCTTTTTCTTTTTTCCATGGCTGATTAAAAGCAACTGAGAACTGAAAAATAACACCACTGTTCAACAGTGTTGTTTCTTTGCATAAACCACATATTGTTGACACCATATATTGTTGACACCATAAGCCATTGGCTTATTAAGGTTAATGTATTTAGTTACCTCTGTAGTCAGGCTGATACAAAATATACTTACTTCTCTATGTAATAATTTTGTAAAATGACTATGTGAATGCAAGATTGTACTTTTTCTACTACTTATATATTATTTTGTTAAATTGTATTGTTATGTATAAAGTTGTATATACAGTTGACGTTGCCTATTGCTGTAGTTATGCTTAATGTCACTATTATTATTGTTATTGTTGTTATTATTGTCATTGTTGTTATTATTATTATTATTATTATTATTATTATTATTATTATTATTATTATTATTATTATTATTATTATTATTATTATTATTATTATTATTATTATTATTATTATTATTATTATTATTAAACACCAGATACCAAAAATTATCTTTTCTTCCTATTTGTTGATATGACAGTGTTATGTCAAAAGAGGTATACAAGCTTATGTCTTTGTCTTTTGTTTCAGAGGGCAAAAGTGGCCTGCTCAGCTTGCGACTTTGTCAGCAGTGATAAGGGAAATGAGTTTCCAGTTTTTTTCAAGATAGAGTATATCACATGCTCATTTAATTATGTAAAACTAAACTGTATTTCATCAAAATTTAATTCATGTAACAAAAATATGTATAAATGCATTACGTATAAATAAGGTTCTATTAACATGTTTTTAAATTATATTTTTCCGGGACCTGAAAATATTTACATATAAATATGAATTACATATACCTGGGTTATGTATAATGCATTCAACTCTATATATATATATATAAATAAAAAGACGCACGCACGCATGCACGCCCGCACGCATGCACGCCCGCACGCATGCACGCCCGCACGCACACGCACACACACACACACACCAGGTGAGTCAGCTGTCCCTATTTATTCTTATCTATGCAACCCGCAATTTATAGTGTAATGTGAAAACATTGACCTTTTTAGCAGAAAAGCTATTATTGCAGGTCTGCCCTTCTATTTGGTAATATACGACCCAGCATTAATGCTTACAGCCCTGAATTAGGACCAAGAAGATGTGGAAAGCTTATACAAACAACAATTTTTCTTGCACATAATACTAGCAAGGTGATAAACAAATACTTTCCCAATGAGTGACATAAAATACGTGGCAGCTGGTCGAGATGGTTAGCTGTGGGTATATGGTGCTGCAAGGGTAGGTTTGAAACGACGTCACCTTGTATTGGTTTTCTTTTTCCCCTTTCTCCTAGGCTTTATTGTCTGTATTTTAGTTACTAAAATACAAACAATAAACAAAAAAATTGTTGCTGTTGTTTTCAAATGCTAGGCTTTGGCAATGAAGCCATTAGCTAAGTAGCATAAATGCAACCGTTTTTTAAGTGGACACCAATTTTTTGCTTGTAATGGTGGTTACATCATCCACTCACTTTAACTCACTTTAATTGTTTGTTGTTGCTATTGGTTTTCTTGGAAGCCAAAGACACAAGTATGTAAGTAAGTAAGTAAGTAAGTAAGTAAGTAAGTAAGTAAGTAAGTAAGTAAGTAAGTAAGTAAGTAAGTAAGTAAGTAAGTAAGTAAGTAAGTAAGTAAGTAAGTAAGTAAGTAAGTAAGTAAGTAAGTAAGTAAGTAAGTAAGTAAGTAAGTAAGTAAGTAAGTAAGTAAGTAAGTAAGTAAGTAAGTAAGTAAGTAAGTAAGTAAGTAAGTAAGTAAGTAAGTAAGTAAGTAAGTAAGTAAGTAAGTAAGTAAGTAAGTAAGTAAGTAAGTAAGTAAGTAAGTAAGTAAGTAAGTAAGTAAGTAAGTAAGTAAGTAAGTAAGTAAGTAAGTAAGTAAGTAAGTAAGTAAGTAAGTAAGTAAGTAAGTAAGTAAGTAAGTAAGTAAGTAAGTAAGTAAGTAAGTAAGTAAGTAAGTAAGTAAGTAAGTAAGTAAGTAAGTAAGTAAGTAAGTAAGTAAGTAAGTAAGTAAGTAAGTAAGTAAGTAAGTAAGTAAGTAAGTAAGTAAGTAAGTAAGTAAGTAAGTAAGTAAGTAAGTAAGTAAGTAAGTAAGTAAGTAAGTAAGTAAGTAAGTAAGTAAGTAAGTAAGTAAGTAAGTAAGTAAGTAAGTAAGTAAGTAAGTAAGTAAGTAAGTAAGTAAGTAAGTAAGTAAGTAAGTAAGTAAGTAAGTAAGTAAGTAAGTAAGTAAGTAAGTAAGTAAGTAAGTAAGTAAGTAAGTAAGTAAGTAAGTAAGTAAGTAAGTAAGTAAGTAAGTAAGTAAGTAAGTAAGTAAGTAAGTAAGTAAGTAAGTAAGTAAGTAAGTAAGTAAGTAAGTAAGTAAGTAAGTAAGTAAGTAAGTAAGTAAGTAAGTAAGTAAGTAAGTAAGTAAGTAAGTAAGTAAGTAAGTAAGTAAGTAAGTAAGTAAGTAAGTAAGTAAGTAAGTAAGTAAGTAAGTAAGTAAGTAAGTAAGTAAGTAAGTAAGTAAGTAAGTAAGTAAGTAAGTAAGTAAGTAAGTAAGTAAGTAAGTAAGTAAGTAAGTAAGTAAGTAAGTAAGTAAGTAAGTAAGTAAGTAAGTAAGTAAGTAAGTAAGTAAGTAAGTAAGTAAGTAAGTAAGTAAGTAAGTAAGTAAGTAAGTAAGTAAGTAAGTAAGTAAGTAAGTAAGTAAGTAAGTAAGTAAGTAAGTAAGTAAGTAAGTAAGTAAGTAAGTAAGTAAGTAAGTAAGTAAGTAAGTAAGTAAGTAAGTAAGTAAGTAAGTAAGTAAGTAAGTAAGTAAGTAAGTAAGTAAGTAAGTAAGTAAGTAAGTAAGTAAGTAAGTAAGTAAGTAAGTAAGTAAGTAAGTAAGTAAGTAAGTAAGTAAGTAAGTAAGTAAGTAAGTAAGTAAGTAAGTAAGTAAGTAAGTAAGTAAGTAAGTAAGTAAGTAAGTAAGTAAGTAAGTAAGTAAGTAAGTAAGTAAGTAAGTAAGTAAGTAAGTAAGTAAGTAAGTAAGTAAGTAAGTAAGTAAGTAAGTAAGTAAGTAAGTAAGTAAGTAAGTAAGTAAGTAAGTAAGTAAGTAAGTAAGTAAGTAAGTAAGTAAGTAAGTAAGTAAGTAAGTAAGTAAGTAAGTAAGTAAGTAAGTAAGTAAGTAAGTAAGTAAGTAAGTAAGTAAGTAAGTAAGTAAGTAAGTAAGTAAGTAAGTAAGTAAGTAAGTAAGTAAGTAAGTAAGTAAGTAAGTAAGTAAGTAAGTAAGTAAGTAAGTAAGTAAGTAAGTAAGTAAGTAAGTAAGTAAGTAAGTAAGTAAGTAAGTAAGTAAGTAAGTAAGTAAGTAAGTAAGTAAGTAAGTAAGTAAGTAAGTAAGTAAGTAAGTAAGTAAGTAAGTAAGTAAGTAAGTAAGTAAGTAAGTAAGTAAGTAAGTAAGTAAGTAAGTAAGTAAGTAAGTAAGTAAGTAAGTAAGTAAGTAAGTAAGTAAGTAAGTAAGTAAGTAAGTAAGTAAGTAAGTAAGTAAGTAAGTAAGTAAGTAAGTAAGTAAGTAAGTAAGTAAGTAAGTAAGTAAGTAAGTAAGTAAGTAAGTAAGTAAGTAAGTAAGTAAGTAAGTAAGTAAGTAAGTAAGTAAGTAAGTAAGTAAGTAAGTAAGTAAGTAAGTAAGTAAGTAAGTAAGTAAGTAAGTAAGTAAGTAAGTAAGTAAGTAAGTAAGTAAGTAAGTAAGTAAGTAAGTAAGTAAGTAAGTAAGTAAGTAAGTAAGTAAGTAAGTAAGTAAGTAAGTAAGTAAGTAAGTAAGTAAGTAAGTAAGTAAGTAAGTAAGTAAGTAAGTAAGTAAGTAAGTAAGTAAGTAAGTAAGTAAGTAAGTAAGTAAGTAAGTAAGTAAGTAAGTAAGTAAGTAAGTAAGTAAGTAAGTAAGTAAGTAAGTAAGTAAGTAAGTAAGTAAGTAAGTAAGTAAGTAAGTAAGTAAGTAAGTAAGTAAGTAAGTAAGTAAGTAAGTAAGTAAGTAAGTAAGTAAGTAAGTAAGTAAGTAAGTAAGTAAGTAAGTAAGTAAGTAAGTAAGTAAGTAAGAATGACAATGTGATAATTATGGATCATGCTTAGCATTGTGACCATTTATGATCTGCACCGTATCTGGTGTTGTAAACCATATTATGTAGCTAACTTTCATCTTTTAGGAACATTAAATGTTTCATGCTTAAATTTTATGTTTCACTTCTTCTGCTGACAAAGGAGTTGTGAAAGTATTAATTTCTTGGTTAAACAGAAAACTAAATTGTCAAAGAGTGGATTTCATCAATGCAGTAAATGTTCAAAACAGCGACCCCCAACAGTATTAATTCAGAGGTTTCAAATACTGGATACCTACATAGATAATTAAGTGTTCACTTATGCCAAACATTGAAGCAGGATCAAGTAGCTAAGGCCACTTTGCATTTATAAAGTGTTTAAAACTTGACTGAATGGGTCAAGCACAATACCGAGTATAATAAAATATGTACTACAAACTATAAATTTATATCTATCTGCCAATGGAAAACATGATGATTATTGCATTTTATAAACATTATAATGTTATAAAAATGTTATTTCTATAACAATATAAAATTATAGCCCAAAATAGGTAAAACAAAAGGTAATAAAATTTCTGAGCTGAACACGAAGAATTGGAACCCAACTTGTAGTGGCAGAGTGGCGAGGTAACCTGCATTAATATAATTTAGCCAATGCTGCCTTGCGAGCTGAGGTTTCTAAACGAATATGTAATAGCAGACCTCAGACTCACACCTCGAATCTTTACATTCTCTTTCAGCTTCATACAGGTTTTGAGCTCATTTTGGTAGTATTTTAGTTAATTGATGGAAATTAATAAGTTCCTCATACTAGCCATATATAGACTAAGGTTTTTGATAGATTGAGTCAACATGAAAAATTCAATGCCATGGCCGGGATTTGAGCTACCATGGCCAACATGCTGTTCTATCACTAAATTCTCCAATTGATTCATATATTTCCCCGGTAAACCACTAGGGGCTCTCACATTTGAGATACACCGTTTGTTGCGACTTACAATCATAAGTACTTGAGTCCCAGGCTTCATCAGGTTTTACCAGGAGATCCGTGATTCAAATCCAAGCCATGGCATTGAACTTTTCATGTTTACTCAATTTATCATTTTGGTAGTTTTAATGCAAATAAAAAAACTGCATCCACTATTACAATTACTGAATAAGCTGAAAACAGTCATAATTTGTGACAGAAGCAAAACCAATCTATCTAATTCTTAGCACTTTTTGACATGGTTTACAACAAAAACATGTGTTGGCTGAAAATTTAAATCCAGTTGGTCCCACTGTGTAGATCTACCATTTTATGTTCCAAAGTTATTGTTAACTGATGCATGTGATAGGCTGTTCCATCAAGTGTTTAAAGGTGTGTGTGAATATACTCTAATGAATAAAAGTTTGTAAACTCGTCCAAAATTGCTACTGGAGCTCTCTGTATCTGGGTATGATGTTTTTGGAATCGACATATATAGTGATTGTTTCCTGTCCCATAGAACACTTATGCACTGAGTTATCTATCCTTTCTCTATAAAATGCTCTGCAAATCATCCATTAAGAGGCATCCAAGAAAGGCATAAGTCGCACATGTCGCTTACCACGTTGCATAAATTAAAAAATAAATAGGGGCAGGTGACTCTTATCTATGCAACCAGCAGTTTACAGTCTAATGTTAAAACATTGAACCTTTTAGCATAAAAACCATTATTGGAGCTCTGACCTTCTGATCAGCATTATTGCAAACAGCATTAATACTTACAGCCCTGAATTAGGACCAAGAAGTTGTGAAAAGCTTAAAGAAATGATGGGTTTTCATGCATATCGCAAGGTGATAAATTGTGCTTCCCAAAGAGCGATATAGACTATCTGACAGCTGGCTGAGTGCGTTAGTTAGCTGCTGGCATACATATGGTGATGCAAGGGCTAGGTTCGGAACGACGATACATTTTTTTTTCTTTCTCCAAGTTTTTTTTGTCTGTATTTTAGCTACAAATTAATTTATTGTTCTACTGGTTCTCTTGTGAGACAAATGCACAAGAATGACAATCCGATAATTAGGGATCCACAGGGATTAGCTCACCATATAAGTTGTGCTGAGCTCATCCTACCGTAAGGCTGGAGAGGCCCTTGCCCTTCAAAGGGAAACTACAGGCTATCTTTATCTTCAATTAGGGAACATGTTTATCTTTGTGAGCCCTTATTTTCTTTACTGTATCAGGTATTGTAAACCATGTTACACAGTAGGCTTTCAGTTTTAGGAGTATGTCGACGACATTAAATCTACTATTTTTTGCTTCGTACTTAAATCTTATGTTTCACTTTGCATTTGTGAAAGGGTTGAAACTTGGTTGAATGGATCAAGCACAAAACCGACCATAATAAAATATCTACTACGAACTATACGTTTATAACTATCTGCCAGTAGAAAACATGGCTATTATTGTATTTTGTAAATGTCTATAATGGTATAAAAATGTTATTTGTATTATAATATCAAGTTATAGGCCCCAAGAGGTAAAACAAAGGGTAATACAACATTTGAATGGATCACGAAGGATTTGAACCCAATTGAAGTGGCAGAGTAATGAAGTAGCTTGTATAATACTCTTTAGCCAACTGTACTTTGCGAGATAATGTTGATAGTTCTAACACAAATAAAAGAATTGTATCTACCGTTACAATTACTGTGTAAAGGTGTGCGTGAATGTATGCTAATGAATAAAATTTTGTAAACTTGTCTAAATTATTACTGCAGCTCTCTGTACCTGGGTATGATGCTTTTGGAATCGACATACATAGTGATTGATTTCTGTCCCATACAACACTTATGCACTGAGTTATCTACCCCTCTCTATAAGCTGTTGTGCAAATAATCCAGTAGAAGGCATTCAAGAAAGGCATAAGTCACATGTCGCTTAGCACGTTGCATAAATTAAAAAATAAATAGGTCCAGGTGACTCACCTGATATGTATATATATATATATGTATGTATATATATATATATATATATATATATATATATATATATATATATATATATATATAAACACTGCTGTTAACTTAATATAAGAAGCTGAAACATTTTCTGGATGCAAAATTGAAAAATATAATTGTACCCAAGAAAAGAAGTTCTGAAGCTGCAAGTAATCTATTAAGATATAGTAAACTGAACTCAAAATAGTTGCCAAATAGAGCCAAACAAATTAAATGTTAATCATTTTTATTATTGTTTTAGGCTTCGCCATTCCCCTTGACTGACTACCACTTACAAACTAAGCAAACTAAGACATAACAATTATAACAAGTATTTAATAAATTTATACCTTTTACAATTTCGAGATCATCCAGTGGAATACGCATGAGCAATTTATATTTGTTAGCTTCCAGTATACTGGCCATACTACCTGGACAACTTCTGCAATACAAACAATTCGTATACATTAAGTCATTGACTGTC
This sequence comes from Mantis religiosa, assembly GCA_030765055.1. NCBI lineage: Eukaryota > Metazoa > Arthropoda > Insecta > Mantodea > Mantidae > Mantis > Mantis religiosa. The sequence goes on from CM060949.1 coordinate 107,061,448, forward strand.
CTCTACTTGATGGAGACATCAAATAAATATAATATTTATATGTAAAGGCAACAAAATTTGCAGAAAAAGATCTATTACATCAACTTAAAGTAGGAATATAGCTATTATTGAAATATTGCAAAACATAGTACAAAGGTAAAGCAATATTAGAACAAAGTGAAAAATAAGAGAATTTGAACAGTGAACAGAAACAAATTGCAAAACACAGATGTATAGGAAACTAGAATTAAGAAATGGAAAAAAAAAAGAACATTCTTGCCCACCACAAGAAGGCAAGAGAGGAATGAACGGGAGAGGGGTTTGAACTGTTAATCTGCTCTGTTAGTGGATCTGTTGACTAGGAAATAAGTGTATGAGAAATGCTTGTTGCAGTAAATGCAGATAGGTATTATGTATGGGTGAGTTATATGACAACCCTTGCATATTTTAAATGAACCTAGCATCTTGTCATACCTGGAAGGTGAGCATAAACACTGCGTGAACACTGTGCGGACAACAAAAGTGATTATGTTACACATTCCTCTAGCTTGCCTTTTTGTGGTGGGTAGACAGTATTAGATTCATGCGACCTTCTCATGTCATTCTTTAACAACTACTGTTAAAATAGGTTTATTTTTCTATCAACTTCATATTAATTAAGATAAACATTTGTAGAAATGCTTTCATTATTTTTCCTAGCAGGTAAATAGGAACAGGGGAATACAGGAGGTTTAATCATTAGTCAAATCTTTCAAGAGCTGATCACTACATAATGTCTTTGGAATTTTGTTTTTTGCAAATATTAATAGAGAGGAAGAAAGTGAATAAAAACTTAATTCAATGCCAAAGCCGGGATTTGAACTACAGATCCCCTGGTTTCCATCCAGTTGCCCTTAACCATTGAGCTACCATCGCTAACATGCCAGCATGTCATTAAGTTCTCAAACTGACTTGTATTTTTCCCAGTAAACTACTAGGGGTTCTCATGTACATGAGATACACACCATTTGTACTGACTTACTATGTTGTAAGTACTTAAGTCCCAGGCTTCATAGCTAAATCACTGTTAGGTTAATTGACGCTGCAGGATGCGTAGGAATACATGGATGTCCACAGCCATAATTTCCTAATAAAATTTCTCATGCCAGTACTGCAGATTTGGCATAGAGGCTCACAAATGGGTTAGTTGGAAAAACTTTCATAGCCTTGCGGTTGCCTCAATTATGGACTGTATCTAATTTTTTAGTACAGATGTATCTGCTGAAGAAAACACGATACATCCACTGTCTAATTTGGATCAGATCAGTGTGCAATATAGTCACAGCAACAGTGTGCAATCCACTTCTCACAATTTGCCACTTAGTACCTAAAAGATATTTAGAGAATGGATATATTGTGCTTTCAGCTGTGCTATATATTTACTGAAAAGCTAAGCTTTCTATCAAATATCAGTCCCAAGAATTTAGTCTCATCTGCAAAAGGTAGTAAAAGTCTGACCTAATCGGAGTGAAATTAATGCAGATTATTTTCTCAGCTGAGAAATAAAACCTGTTTTTAGAACTCCAATCTTGAAGATTGAGTAACCTACACTGTAAAAGCAGTATGTGCTGAGAAGGACAATAGATGGCAAAGTCATCTATGAATAAGCATGTTGAAATTCCTGGAGGAACACATTTCAAGCAATAGCAAACAGTGTAACATTCAGCTCAGCACAGATCCCTAAGGCACTTTGTTCTCTTACAAAAAAAAATTAGAAAAAATTGAGTGAACCCATACTCAGAAATCGTGTCTTTCATAAGTCTCTCAACGAACACTGGTATGCTTCCGTGTAAATTCCAGCTGTGCAGGGTGCTCAGCAACATTTCATTTATACATTTTTATCAAAACTTCAGTGATATTAATTTGCATTAATGTTATTTCAATAGACATTACTATTTAATAATTTAACTTAAATTATATATTGTTTTCTTGACAAATTGCTATAAAATGTTAAACTGCAAATTATAAATACTACAAAACGATAAAAATCAGCACCCCTAACATAAATCTTTATTAGTCTGCTCTTACAACATAAGAGAAAACTATATGAGCTCAAGCTTTCTCTATAACTGACCTGCATTACTTCAACATAGTGCACTGTTGACTAGCAATGTCTAACCAATCCATTCATAAGATTCAATATAGTAATATAGATTCAGAAGAATTGTCAAAGTATTAAAAGTGAGATATCTTTCATATATAAGCATGCCAGCTACTCATACTTATATATATATATAGTAATATAGACTTTTATATGTTGGAATTATGTCAAAGTTTAATTCCCCTCCATTCAAAGTCCCTGGCAATATGTTACTTGATAACACAAATATTAGTGCAGAAGTTGGAGACAGTGAAGGAAATTTCAATAATAAATTATTTGAGTCGTAGGGACACTTACTTGTAATTAATAAACGACTAGTTTTGATAGTTCTTGCTACCAGTCTCAAGTTCTTGATCTGACCAACATAAGTAGCACCAAGAATTTGAGAATAGTAGCAAGAGCTATCGAAAGTAGTCGTTCATTAATTTTAAGTAAGTGAAATTAGGTTTTTCTACCAAATCTTATAATTTATTATTAATGATACTTGATTTTGTAGTTTTGCTGTTAAAATTAGCTGCAAATATTTTGTATGGAGGCTTTTAGTCCTGCTCAAAGCAAAACATTTAGATAGGTTTTACTATGTGTTTATATTTTCCTTTTAAGATGACCACTTTGCTCAACAGCTTTGTTACATTACCATTCTCAGATGATTATTTTTTAGTGCCAGAAAAAACTATTAAATTCACAACAGAAATGGAAGACAATGGACAACTCTCTCTCTTGAACCTATCATCAGGAATGTGACAAAAATAAAATTTGGTATTTACAGGAAGCCAACATTGTCAGAAACTTACTTTAAAAAAATCATATAGCTAAAACCCAATTACACATAAACATGCAGTAATAAACAGTCTTACACATGGACTAGTCAACTTACCTATAGATGAAGCAGAATACTACAAGGAACAAAATGTCATACTCCACATAGCAGAAGAAAAACCATTTACCGCCCAAAAACATTTAATAAATTCAAAAAGGTCTTTAAGGGACAAAATATAATCTTGGCACCTATAAATAGATACTTGGTATTGTGACTTTGTGGGTTCGTAGAATTAAAAGTCTGAGTTGCAGATATTCCAAATGTTCTTTATTTCTGTAGAAATACACTGTTCAGTTCTCACGTAATAACATTACGTTACATACACAACACAATCTACCAAGGTCGATGATCACACAAACAGCGTTCTGATTACATCAGCTCTCGTTACAACAACACTCTACAGCTGTTTACTCCTTACTGTGTTTACTACTATTCACGACTGACTCTTGGCAAGTCGTCGCCTTCTTAAATACCTCATTGATAAATTCGAGAGATTTCTGTAACAATCACTAGATACTTCCATAGTAAACAAGACATATAAAACAATATACTGTTCATATAAACTGTTCTATAAAACAATCAGGACGTCACCAGAATGTTCCAATTACCTCATTTATCTGTGTCGGTAAGTCTTATCTCAGTGATACACTGTCCGACTGTTATTTTTATCTGCAGGCTCTTTGTGTACACAAGCCATGCTTATCTCTCAGCACCGAACTTTCTGTGCATTTTGCCGTGACAGCATTAAAATTGATAAATTCAGAAACAAAAGATGAAATCTCACCAATTAATAGATCTGGAATATACCAAATAAATTGCAAGGTCAAACTAAAAGAAACCTAAAGACCAGAGTCAAAGAGCATTTTAGAAACATCAAATTGAAACAAAAAGATAAGTCAGCAGTAGCATTTCATTTTTGGAACAAAATCCATGACATTGACCCAAATCCAAAATTACTGAAAGGGGTGATGAATCAAAACAAATTATGTGGGAGAACATATTAATATGGTAAAATAAAGACAGAGTTATGAACTTTGAAATCCTACCAGTAGATAATTTGACAAAGAAGTTCATATTTCCACCACCAGAGAGAAGAAAGCAGATGACAATAAAAGATGATAAGTGGACCTTTGCAGTTGATAACAGATGCAATGGCCTCCAAAACTAGTCCCTCAATAATTATTTTTACAATATAAAATGTAAGTAACAACATGTTAAAAACCAATTGCAAAAACTTTTTTCAATTAATTTTGATGTCACTGTTACTACACAGAACTATACAAATACAAATGAAAAGTGAAGTAAATTAAGTATATACATACGTGGAAGGTTTGCGGATAGTACCACTTCTGCGTTTAATGCTGGTAATGACAAGAAGATCAGAAAATAGAAACAGAGCACGCTCCTTCCTTGTACCCTGGCCCGAAATCATTGTGACCAGATCATGCCTGATGAAGGTGCGCTCTGGTGATGTAAGGTTGATCAAACCCTCAATTAGTGCTTCCAGTTCTTTCAGTGTTTGCTGTTGCTGTTCCATCTCCAGAGTTTCACGTTCTGTGCAGTTAATTTTTACAGCGAGGTCATGCACCTCTCGCTGTGCCTCCAGTAACAGCTGATGATCTGGGTGGTTGACATCTGTATGTTTCAAGAGTGTCTGGAACAGTTGTTTCAAAATTCTTTTTTACTGATCTGTGACATCAGATTCTTTAGTTTATGAGTATGAGAAGAAAGAGGTAACATTTCATGATAATCTTTATAATTTTAATTTGATTTCTATTAACATATTAAACACGCCTTTTGACTACCCATGCATGATAAAAGAACCTGATTCATACACTGTTAATATCATTCACCTAGGGGTATGCATTCAGAGGAAGCAACCAAAACACTTCTTGAATCAATAACTGGAATAAATCTGGGAATTCAACTTGAGAATGCTTTGTCTAAAGGCCAAGCATACTAATACGGCTGAATGCCATGGACGTAAACAATATTCAGAATTGTTAATAATATACTCTCAGTATAATCATATGGTCATCTACTCAGTAATATTCAAATAAGTAGTCACACTTCTTTGAAATATCTGGAATTAATATATTGTGTTATTGATAGAGCTTTATGAGCCAAGATGAAACAGTGCCCCTTCAGCATCAATTGAGCAGCAACGGATTTATGCATGTACCTCTGAAGATCATATTTTACTGCTTCAAATACAATCTTGGAAAGCAGTTAACAGTTATTACATTACTGTATCCACAGTGCTGGGTGCACACATTTAAGAAATTTATTGAAGTTAGTAGCAAAACACGCACCATCAGTTAATCATCTACTATCATTTCAACAATTTAAATTAAACCCATAAGAATTGTTACTAAAATTAGGCAAATGAGTCAATCTTGTATATACTTTTCTCCACTTACAAGTTTTTTTAAATGAAGACTAGTTTCTGGGAATTTCTTCCCTATCCTCAGTTCTGTGGTTGACTGATCATGTTCAACTTTATGTTTAAACACTAAAATAATATGTTAAAAAATGAACTTTTAAATTGTTTAAGCAGTGAAAGTATTGAGAAATTGTAGATGAAAATCTGTTATTTAAATTTTATATATATAAAATTAGAACTTTATATTTACTGTGAAATTTGGTAAAATATCTAAATTCAAATTATTTAAAAATGCTCTTTATGGACTAATTCATGTATATGTTCAATATGGAATAAAGATGTGGGGTATTCTTCATAAATGTAAACAGATTACTGGTACAGCAGAAGGGATGCATAAGATGTATATTTAATATAACCAGTAGAATAGTTTTGTGAAAGGTATTAACTAGTGTTTCACTGTATGTATATAAAGTAATAATGGTTGTGGTAGGTAAGAATACTGTATAGATAAATGATAGTCATATGTATAGTACAAAAACATAAAATAATTACTACAGAGAAAATGTAAATTAAAAAGCCAGAGAAGGACTCTCTGAAAATGGGCAAACTGTTTTATAACAAGCCGCCAAATGAATTAAAAAAAATAAATCGTAATGTAATTTAAAGGAAACTAAAACATTCATAATAATAAAGGGGCTTGTATACAACAGATGAATTGTAATTAAACTATAATTAGCATCATCGTCGTCGTCGTCGTCGTCGTCGTCGTCGTCGTCGTCGTCCTCCTCCTCCTCCTCCTCCTCCTCCTCCTCCTCCTCCTCATCATCATCATCATCATCATTATCATCAGCCCACCTCGGTAGCGTAGATGGTAGCATGTCTGCCTCACCTTCAAGAGATCCCGAGTTCAAATCTTGGTCAGGGTGAGTTACCTGGATCGGTTTTTTTCCGGGGTTTTCCCTTATCCTGAAGGACGAATGTCAGGTAACTCTAAGCTCCATGGACCCTGGACACACTTGAGCATCATTTCACCCATTTCATTCACCGTCCGATATGACTTAATGTTGGAGGACGTAAAATTAAAAAAAAATCATCATCATCACTATTGGATCATATTCAGCATCAGCATCATCATCATCATCATCATCATCATTATATTATTACAATGCAGTAGTTTTCTGAGAAAATAAGAGTTGGCCTTTTGAGGAGAGGATGAAGCAGCAAATTTTGTTGATTGGGCAATTATGTAGAATTAATCAAGTACACTACAGCATAAATTCTCTTTTAGTGAAGTACTTAGGCATCTCTACTTCCAGAGAATAAAAAATAGATAAAAAGCTACACAAAAAACTTTGGTTTGAAAACTCAATTAGGCTTCATTCAGAGAGTTAAATAACTAAGAAATAAATTAGATTATGCATCAAGAACAGGACCTCTCATGCCTCTTAACAACCCACTGAACATCAATGAATTGGAATACAAGCTTGATCTAATATAGTAGTGAAAGCATATGCCCTTACAACCATAAATATAAAATATTTAGATGAATAGGCTCACATATCTGCAGATGGCTTTGTTTGCAATCAAAATGATGGAACAGGAGCAGTAGCTATCTGCAAATTCTTTTCTTTTTATAAGCATTTAGGTAAATATTTCACAAGATTTGATGGAGAAATTGATGCATTTATATTTCCTTACAAAATCTATTTGCCTGGATGAAAAAGCTTTCCAATATAGTTTTCCTAAGAGATTCCAAAGCAGCTATTATTTCAACTGATTGCTCTAAAATGGAAAAAATAAAGGAAATTCATAGTATGATTAAACATCTTCAAAATTCATATAAACATATAGTTTTCCAGTGGGTTTCATCCCACTGTGGAATTTCTGGGAATGAGAAAGTAAACTGTTGGCCAAGAAGGGTTCCAAAATTGTTCAAACAATGATACAAAGTATCCCCTATGAAACAATTAAAAGTTTAATTAAAAACATATTCACAATTAAAACCAAAATCCTACTTCCTCTGAAAAACTTAATTGGAAGGATCTCCAAAATAAACTTAAAACAATTTTAGATCTACCTAGAAAATCATCTGTTGAAATGTTCAGATTAATCACAAGCCATGATTATCTAAGTGAAAATTTGTTCAAGATTGGATTAATGACCTTCTCACAGTACCTTTTATGTGGTAAAGATGACTTAATAAACATTGATTTCTTAACTATATGTGAAATTTTAAAAAATCAGGAATGTTTAGTCTCTAAATACTGGGAGGTGAGAAGAAGAATGATTTTACTATCAAAGTCTGAGCATTACACACAGGCATGCACACATGCACCATACTTTGTTTAAAGGAATTTTTAATTAAGTACAAAGTGATAATATACAAGCCATATGAATATTTTGTCATGTATTCGCAGAGTTCAGAATTTATTCAGAGAGCATGACAGCTTTGAAAGCTCTAATAATGGTCAAAACACATCCAAACTGGTATGGTAATGAAAAAGGATGTTGGATTAGACCCTGTTGTCGTTGCTTGATTTCTCTTCTATGGGTGCCTTGGCATTCCAGTATTAGAGGTAATAAGATTGTGGATTATTGAATTATAGATGAGTCGTATTTATTATACACTGACTTCACTTACGTACCTATATTGAGGACATGTTTTGCGAACGATGGTTCGCGAAACATGTCCTTAATATAGGTATGTAAGTGAAGCCGATGTGTAATAAATATGACTCATCTATAATTTAATAATTATTTCGCTTCACTGTGGTGTTCCAATACAGTTAAATTTCGAAGATTGTAGATGTTCTAGTAAAGAGGGATGCTGGTTTATGATTTACGAGATAGAACCTGAACTAGGTCATTGGAGTATCCCCCAGAAATGTCATGCATGAGATAACCCAGCTTACAGATTGGGCTTATCTCAAGAAAATAAACTGACAAGCAAGTTGGTTTCGTTATACGTTCTGACAGTAAATTAAATGAGTTCCTCCTGAACTCAACTAGATCTAGGCTCATATGGATGCATTTGGATATTTGATTGATCATAACACCCTGCACAAATATTTATAATTAATAGGGCTCATAGAAGATCCCATGTGCAGAAAATGTGGAGTAGATTTTGCATTGTTCTGACATATATTATTAAAATATGAAGCATTCGCTATACATTGATTTGTTTACTTAGGCACCTTCTTTTTGCAGCTTGAGGATATAAAATGGGCAGATATCAAGGATGTACTCCATTTTATTTGGATGGTGAATAACTGCCTAGAGGCACAAAGGGCTCTAAGAGCCTATTTGCAGGCCTTTGGCAATGCCACGCAGTTTATCATCATCTTCCAAAGTAAGGACTCGAGAGATATTTTTTATTTCCCAAAAGTTAACAAATGTGATATGTCTTTTCCTTACTACTTTTAAAAAATATATCAGTGCACTTTACTTATTAAAACATCTGATATAAGACTGATGATATAAGCAATGAGCAACAATGCCTATATTTGGAATTCAGGCTCATGGATCTAATAAAAAAAAGTTATCAATCTTCACACAGTCTTATGCATACATTAATTACTAAATAATATATAAAAATTTGGGTAGAAATCCTTGATAAAGATCATTATGGCCACCACCACACATAATCACTGGTTTTATTTATATTCTAAATGATTAATACTGGAAGTGGGAAAACTCATTAGATTTCCATTTTCTATCCTTTACCTTTAACTTGAGAGTTATTCTGAGTTCTGCTAGGTGCTGCAAAATTGCATATTTATCTTGAGGCCTTAGCTCATGTATAGCTATTCTATTTACAAGATAAAATTATAAGAGCTGGAAAAACCTGGATAAGAAGCTCATAGCGAGGTATCCTCTGCACTGGCATAATGAGGAGACAGTCAAGGGCTAGCTTGCCTTTATGTTCACGTGCCATAGCCTGTAACAAATTGTTAAACACCTTGCTTAATGTTGTTTACAGTTCACTATTAAAACATTATTTAGTACCATTTTAATTCTTATAGATATTAAAATACTCGCTATGTACAACTGAAAATTGATTGGAGTAGAATTTTTTGAAGCTTTGCTTGTCTCTAGTAATTATTTTTCACATTTCAAGTATGCTTTGGCTTTCTTTTCTGAAGCTTGTTTAGTTATATTCTATAGGAGAATAATACTTTATTTATAGTAAATTAATCACAACTTATTTGTGTGTATACTCTAGAAGTCAAGGTGAAAATTCTCATGACATCCCATCATAAAATCAATTGTATCACAATTTCTATTTTTCAAATTGTCTCCCAACATAAATAATAAATCAAATCAGATGAGAATGAAAGAATGTTCAAAAGAGCTCAGAATCATGTTCTTACATGAAGTGTTTTTCTTACATGTTCTTGTTGTGTAGTGATGTTTGTTCCCTTAGTGTGGCAGAAGTTTTGATGGCAAGCAATGGACACAATTACATTATCATACACATACATGTACACACTCACAATAAGCACACAGAAAAAGCCTTATCATACTTGAATATACCTACAATATTTGATGGAAATTAATAATTCCTTCATACTAGCCGTGTATTGGCTAAGGTTTTGGATAGATTCAAACTGAAAAATTGAATGCCATGGCTGGGATTCGACCCACAGAGTCAATAGGAGAATTTAATGTCAGGACATGGTAGCCATGTGTAAGAGCGACCGGACAGAAACCAGGAGATCCGTGGTTCAAATCCCGGCCATGGCATAGAATTTTTCAGTTTGACTCTATCACTTATGAGTGTTTTCTTTCTTTCTGCAATTTTTTATCACACCCTCAATCACTCACAATACAAGTTCATATTTAATTCTGGTAATGTCACTATTCTTTGCTTCGGTGGCCTATGTCTTTGTTCTCATAATTGCAACTAAACCATGAACATGGCTGGCATTCTTCTGTCACTTACATGTGACTGTGCAACTCATCAAATTAGACTTTAAATAAATATACCCAAGAATATAAATAAGATTAGGAGCAATAAGCTTAATGCTAAACTTATTCTATCTCTATTTACATCATCTCTGCCTGTCTCTTTCCATTAAGCATAACCATTTTGCAGCAATGCATAGAATGCATAACAGTCACAAATGTTTTATTGAACTTTTAATGCTTCTTTAAATGGCATATTAAATGTATATTGAACTTGCCTAAACATTCATTTCTAGTATTCTGTAGGTGGTATGTCCTATTGTCTACCTTACCCACTATTTTAGCTAGGCATTTCAATATCATATTTTAATCTTTTGTATTCTTTCTTTGCTAATAAGGACTTGTCCAAATTTCTCACCAAAACTTCGCCATTCATGTGCTGCTGAGGTGTGCAGATACCTCTTTTTCTTTGCGTTCCTTCTTTCTGCTTTGTCATGTCTCAAAGAAGTCTTTTGAATCCTGGCTGCCTCGTCTCTTTCATTGTGGCAATGCTATAGAGTTTCACTTTATGATGGATTTATGTAGCTTTCCCACCATAAGATGCATTGGTGAATATTTATGATTTGGATTAATTGAATTATTGATAAGTCACTCAATATAAGTTAAATATTGCAGCAAAGTTGCTGTTTGACATGACTTCTTTTGGTTTTTCCTATGTAGAACTTAATTGCAATCTGAGAAGAAGTTTACATATAAGATTACAGGAACATATGAGATGTGTGAAATACAAAAAAATAGAAAAATCAGCAATAGCCCACCATTTCTGGTCTACCAATCATGAAATTGTACCAAATATAAAACTATTAAAGCCAGCCTGTAATTCAGCCAAACTCGATGTTTGGGAAAAGTTGCTAATTATAAAAAACAAACAGTATACTTTAAATTTCGAATTGCCGCCTGAAAACTCTCTTTGGAAGTTCATCTCACAGACAACAGATGCCACCACAGACAACCAGCTCACATCAGGACACCACAGATCCAACCAGTCGGATAACTGCTGACGATGGGGACAAACCGTTCTCCGAAACATGTCCAAGTAAGGATAGTTAGTTTTTATTCATCCTTTTGATCATATTACATGATATAGGACACGTCAAGTACTTATAACTAAAAATTATACAATATACATATATACAACACAAGTTTGGAATGAAAATTCAACTGTATGTACAGTATAATGATGATGATGATGATGATGATGATGATGATGATGATGATGATGATGATGATGATGATGATGATGATGATGATGATGATGATAATAATAATAATAATAATAATAATAATAATAATAATAATAATAATAATAATAATAATAATAATAATAATAATAATAATAATAATAATAATAATAATAATAATAGTTCACTTGTAGTTAACATATTCAAACAATTCACCTATACTATAAAACATTAACATCATTGACATTAACAAAATTAATTGTCAAAGTAATCATAATATTCTTTTATGCTATAAAAACAATGGAGTGAAAGAAGTTTTTTGAGACAAATTCTAAATCGATGCAGTGCAGGTATTTGCTTCAGTTAATTGGGTAATTTATTATAAAGCTGGAGGCCAGTATATACAAAACTTTTTTCAAAAGAACTAGTGCTATGTGTGATTGCATGAAGGTTATCTTTTCTTCTGGTATCATGAGAATGTATCTGTGAGTTTGTTGTGTACATACTCAGATTATTTTTTATGTAGCATAATGTTTCATATATGTAAATACAGGGGAGGGGCAATATATTTAATTCCTTAAATAGTGGTCTACAACTGATTCTGTTATTAACATGATAATTTAAGTGATGTTTGTGCTTGAATTACCGACTCATTACTTTCAAATGTTAAATACCTCACTGTTTCTAACCTTTTGCTTCAAATAAAATAATTCCTACTAGTTAGTCAATGGATTAAATTGGTGATATGTCTTCAAATTAATTTGGTTGCCAGATTCTGTATAAAAATGGAGCAAATGGTTAAAGGTTACAATATAAAAAATGAGATACAAATAGTAGTACAATCACTTAGACAAATGAAGAAAGTATTAGCAACAACAGCAGTGATAGATAGTAACATTTTCTTATATTGAAGTACCCATTCATTTATATATACCGAAAAAACATATTGAGACTTTGTATTCTAAATTAAATTGAAGATTAACCTATTGACCTTCAGTTTGATAAGACTCTATCATACTAAAATAAGTTTATAATGTACTAATTAAAATTATACAACGAGTTGACTCATTATATAAGTTTAATTATTACCTAGATTAGTTCACAGTGTTAATTGTAATTTTAAGTTTTCAAATTATAATGTACTTCTAATTTGGATAGTTAACAGTTAAAATAAATTAACATATGAAAAGCTTTACCTCCAAAAACCTTGCAAATGCAGGTTTGGCTTGGCATGTTGACTTGATCGCCTCTTTAGCGTTCTTCCAATTGTTAATAAATGCTGTGTAGGACTCAATTACAGCTTGTTTTGTGAACTGTGAACAGTACATAAATTTATTAAACAATTATTTTCTAGCATAATAACAAAATACTTCCCAATATTCTGAGTGATACAGAATTCTAACCTTATTAAAATGATAGATATGAAAATATTAGAATATTCTAGTTACCTGGTACAGTATTATTATCTTTCTTTGACAGCATAGAATGACACACTTAATTATGTGCAATTTTAAGGAAAAGCATTTACACAACACCAATTTGTTTATCAGATTTGTGGTAATATAGTATACAGAGTAGTTCTGTAGCAATAAGAAATGAAAAACTTATGTAAACAGATAAATTAATAAGTACCTAGATATGTATTAAGCATATTTGTTATTAATCAATATTGAGCCTGTGGTTATGCTCTAAAATATCAGGCCTTTTAATTATTTTAAAATATTTTACAAACAGTGCAGCAGTGAAGCAATCAGAAGTCCAGTAAGCACTATATAAAAAGACAAGTTACACTATGCAGTGCAGTGCAGGGTTGTCCTGAGGAGGACTATAGCAGGGTAATCAAAACAGTCACTGAAAGAATTTATATAATATTGCATCAACCCGAAGCTTAATCATGACACCTGTTGCAGAAGGCAAGAGTGGAAAAAATAGTTACTAAGAACTCATAACATATTCTCAATAGGCAGGTGCTGGAAGTGTTATTTAACCCAATCATTAGGGGAAGTTTTGCATTGCTATACATGCAATGATATTGTGCATGGTAAAGGGAGAAAATAAAAGCTTATAAGGGAATTATCACTATGCTCACACCTGTACATGCTTGAGAGTTTGATGGCATTATCTCTGCTCTATGTGGGACCTGTGTATCAAAAACTGGGGGCTGAGTAAGGCTGGAAGTACCCAAAAATGAGTCCAAAATACATAGGAACAAACAGTCATGATAACACAGCATTGTATGGGAGGATTGTTTACCCCTAACAGGCAGTGATCTACACATAGCATACATAAGGAGCGCCATTCCCCACACCTGAGAAACAGCTGGCAAGGGATATCCAGCAACTGCTTGCAAGTTGTCACGTGCAGCACTTTCCTGGCTTCAGTTTTGGGCGTTTCAGTTCTATTCAACAGCAGATTTTTGGTGCACATGGTTTATATAAGCGGGCATTATACCATCAAATTTTCAAGTGTGTAGGGTGTGCGTACAGTAATAGTTCCCTTGTTAGACTTACCACATTCAGGAAGACATCTCCAACCTTCTGCTTAACATCCCAGTGTTCTAGTCGCTTTCTAAGTTCTTCAAGGAACACCTCATGATGGGCAAGAATAGCAGGAACCTATTTAAATATGAATAAGATATAAGATGATTAGAGATAATCACATACACTATCATTTACATTAATAAATGATAACCAAAAATAGGCAAAATAATGAAAAATAAGTGTCATACAAACTTCACATTTGCAAATAAGTCATAACCCTTATCATTCAACATACTGGTTATTCACACATATCAACACACAATGAATATTCAGGGTTAATGCTTTTCATAAACTTACTGTCAAATTGTTAGTAAAGTGCTTGATTTACGGCAAGGAAACATGTGCCAGTTTTAAGTGCAGATCATCAGGTAGTGTATATCATAGATCATGCAAAATTAGCAAAATGGCAGGTACAGGAAAAAAATTCCAGGTACCTGGAATTCCATAGCACTCATTCTATTAAAGAAATATCTTTGGGTGTTTTAAATTGATGCAACATGTAATAAAACACTGAATGTTTGGAATTCACGGCTTTCAACATGAGGACGTAGCTGAAAGTAGGAGGGAACAGTCTGGCAAATAAAGTGGCTATCACCTACTAGGTCCACAGAAGCTGATGTGAAGATAAGTAGAAATCTAGCAACACCACAATAGAAAATGTAGAATTTATGAAAATTTTGTGGTTGAAGTCATATTATTTTTGAAAGAACAAAGATTATGGAATTTGAGGGAAGTACACTGTCCCTGTTCCCCTGCAACTACCAGTTTTCTATTTGCTGCATGTTGTCCAATCAACATAGTGCATTACTGCTACTATAATTTAAAAGAAGTCTGGTTATTTTTTCTCTTGACTTTTTTTTTTCCTTTTGGTAATTTATGTCCTCCAATGTTAAGTCATATCGGACGATGAATGAAATGGGTGAAATGATGCTTAAATGAGCCCAGGGTCCATAGAGTTTACAGTTAGCCGACATTCGTTATTGACCATTTTGATTCCATTGCTCTAAATTGATTAGTTTGCTAATAATATGACACATTGAAGAAATTATTTGTGCTAACCCTGTAAATACAGCCACCAGAAGCCTAAACTCTTTGACTGAACATTTGAATCCAAAATGTGCACACTGATTAGTCCATTTCTCAACCAACCTTTACCAGGATTAGTACACTTTCAAAGCTTTTCTCTAGATCTATCTGGGAATGAATGGGCTGTTTTGCACTTTCCCTTACAAGTAGATCCTGTTTTCTGCCGGATATATACTATGAAATGTGTTTGTTAAAACAAGAAAGAAAGAAAATTAAAAAAATGTCACTTACACTATTCTTAGAGCTTTATTCTTTCTCTACCAACCAATGCCCAACAGAAGGTATTGCATTCAAACAAAAAATTCAGTATCTATATATATTTAGATCTTATTGTGACTTTGTGGGTTCGTGAAATAAAAAGTCCAATTACACCACTCAACAATGTTCTTTATTTCCACCGACTTACAGTTAAACTCTTGCCAATTACACAGAATTTCGTGCTGCACACAGTTACAATTCACCAGTTCGTCCGTTACAATTTCACTGCACTAGTAATTACGTAAGCTCCGGTACACCTTCACAGTTACGTACAGTCTTCCGTTGCACAATCTTCTCGTACATTAACACGTCACTGACTAACTCTTACACCAAGAACTGCGACTGTCTCCTCACTCACTAACTGACAAAACCAACTGACCAACTGACTCTGACTGACTAGCTGCAGCCCTTTTTATAGGCATCTCGCCGTCTTCTCGACGTTTCCAGATGATGAACGATCCCGTAATTTCTAGAACCAGGTGGACAGAAACAGACGGCACACTGATGTTTTTCCTCCCAACCACTGCCTGTCACCACTACAAGACAAACGAGGAGGAGGTGTGGCTAACCGAACCTCCCCTGCCTTCCGCTGCCAGCTGCTTTCACAGGGTGTTCCAGCGCTCGCGTTACATTATGAAGAAAAAAAAAGAGAGTGAAAAATATGTGTAAGTGTACATACACATTTTCAACAAAAAGGAAAAAAGAAAAAGAAAAAAATGAAAAAAGAAAATCCATACTCAGTAACCTCTTCTCCATTTTTAATGCCACATGATTAGGAAGCTTTAGAAATTAGAAAAAATATACTCATTGCAAAAAAAGTATAGGGCTTGTTTCGTTATATAATTGTCTTTCTATCTACGATTTCTAAAACACCTGATTCTCTATTTTTAAATGTGCTTACATTTTAAAAAAAATACTTTGAAATGTATGTAATTTATACTTCCTTACAAATTCTATTCACCTGGACAAATAAACTTTCCAACATAGTCTTCTTATCAGATTCCAGAGTAGCTATTCTGGTTATTATTTAACTGACTGCCTTAAATCGGAAAAATAAATGAAGTTCATAATGTGATTAAATACCTCCAAAGTTTAAATAAACGTATACACACACTTCACACACAACACACAACATGTGTGCACACACACAACATGATCACACACACACTTCACACACAACATGCACGCACACACAACATGTGCACACACACACACACACACACACACACACACACACACACACACACACACACACACACACACACACACACACACACACACACACACACACACACACACACACACACACACACAAGCACACACTGGCACACAACATGCACATACACATACTTTGAAATGTAAGTTCATATTAAGCATTAGCAAAATATTTATGTTACATTTTTAAAAGCTGTTTGGTTTGAAAGAAGAAAATATCCATGAAATACATTTAAAAATGCGTGGCTCTTTTTTCTTTATATTTTAGTCATTTACATTTTAAGCTTCTTCCTTACAAAAGTCTGTGCGTGTGTGCGTGTGGGTGTGGGTGTGGGTGTGGGTGTGCGTGTGCGCGTGTGCGCGTGCATGTGTGTGTGTCAGTGCAAAGAGTGGTTTCTGCATCTTGGAACTAACAAGATATATATTACCTGATTTGAGTCCATTTATATTGATTACTATAATTTGTGGATAGCATACTTATTTTTTTATTAATAGTAGATATTTTTCAGAAATTATATTTTTAAATTTATATATCTAAAATTAACACCTCTGAATTTTTTTTAATGTTAAAAGCTATTGTTAACTGCTTCACTTGGTAAGCAGTAAATACCAGAATCCAGATTTGTGATAGCTTAATTTATTCATTTCTTTGCATAAATAGCATTTCCAACTAGTTGGTACTTCTGCTTTTTCTACTGCTTACCTTTGCCAGTGGAACTGCAGTAAAAGGTACAAAACTTGATGTTAAAATAGCGGAAATACAATTTTTAAAGTCTTTGGAATAAAAAATGTATGATGCACTTTTGGGAATAGCTAGCATGTCTATGAACAGCGTAATTTAAAAAAAATCAAATAAATAACCATTTCATACATATACCGCCCTTTAAGGAAGAATGGTGAAGCTTTTATAGGGTATTTTCTCACCCCACATAGCTTCTGCATGCTATTTAATTGACTGATTGTTTTTGCTAATTGTTAAATGCTTAAATATATTCCACACATACACCCACCTGATAAAATATTTCATCTACAAGCGCTGCATCTACCAGACCAGCATTTTCAGGACTCTTTAAGGGTTGAAGGTATTTCTGAAAGCAAAAAAAAATTATCTTTCAACTTCTTTTATTTAGATTTTGTTTAACAGGACAGTTAAGTTTAATTCAGTGGAGTACAAGAAGGAGATTCAAGAAAATAACGGCATCAAGCTGAGTTAAATATTAGGTTTAATAGATAGTAAAATTGAGAAACAAATTACATTTAGTATTACAAAGACAAATAGTAGCTACACAATTACTTAGAGAAATAATATAATCAAGAATTAAGAATAAGTACCAAAGATATACATAGGCAATAAAACAAATAGGAATTACACTTAAATAGAAGTATTGCAAACAGTGATGTATGATAATTTATAAAGATGAGTGAGATTAGAAACACTAAACATCATAATTAATTAGTAATCTGGGCATGAGATCAGCAGCTGGACTGGGAGACAAAATCCAGAAAGGCTATAGATACAAAAATTCAATGTTATTGTTAATTTAACAACAGTCAATCTTCTGAAGGCCAGCAGCCAAATAGTGCTTCTTAAAGGAGCCAAGAGGGTGAAGAATTGGGTATTTTTTTAAGATTTTCACATAGTCCTCAAATGCAATTAATTTACTTATGGAATGAATATTCCTTTCATTTTCAATAAATTAAAATGGGAAACATTTCTTGTACGACTTTTACTAACGAAAGTGATAAGGAATGATAGAAAAATAACTTCACTTCTACTTTGGTAGACTAATTTTAATATTTTTACCAGGCATATGAGAAACCTTTCAATCACTAAGTCTCTTAAATACATCATATGTAATGTCGCCTATCAGAAGGCAAAATAGAAATGGGAGACTTTGCATGTCATTTAAGAAGGGGAGCTCATCGTGAATCCATATGTGTGTGTATGTGCATAGTGCTTAATGTCCGCTTGTATGTACTACATGCGGCACCACAGGCGATGACACTGATGATATATAAGATTAATAATAATAATAATAATAATAATAATAATAATAATAATAATAATAATAATAATAATAATAATAATAATAATAATAATAATAATAATAATAATAATAATAATAATAATAATAATAATAATAATAATAATAATAATAATAATAATAATAATAATAATAATAATAATAATAATAATAATAATAATAATAATAATAATAATAATAATAATAATAATAATAATAATAATAATAATAATAATAATAATAATAATAATAATAATAATAATAATAATAATAATAATAATAATAATAATAATAATAATAATAATAATAATAATAATAATAATAATAATAATAATAATAATAATAATAATAATAATAATAATAATTTTACTGTCATTGAGCTTTACAGCAATAGACGTCAAGAAGATACAATACAAATTATTACACTATAATACAGAGTATGTACAAAGTTAAGCTTAATAGCACTGAATGTCAAAGAATTATATAAAGATTACAATACAGAATGTTTCTGTTCAATTATACAGAGAATGTACAAGAGCAAGTACAGTATTGTACAAAGTCAAAGTTACAATCTGTACTGTACAGGTGCCTCAAAAGTTTCCCTATATACATATGCAGAGTAACATAGATACATGAATCAGTCATCAAGTGGTTATAGTGAGGGTGCTTACATCTCAAAGTACTCCTGTAATGAATAAAAGGGTGTGGCATTAAGCCAGTCATACAATTTCTGCTTGAACGCTGTTGCGGGACTATGTTTTAATGTTATTGGTAGTTTATTGTACATTTTAGAGTCTAGCACTTCAAAGCTTTTCTGAGTTGTCAGTCTGCAATATGGAATATCTATATCTTGACGAGATCTAGTACTATGGAGCACCGTGGAAACCGGACATTCCGGAGAAAACCTGCCTCAGCGCCGTGTTGACCACCACAAATCTCACTTTGCAGTCGCCTAGGATCGAACCCGGGCCACCTTGGTGAGAGTCGAGTGGTCTAAGCACTCAGCTACGGCGCGGCTTGAAAACACATGTAATCGCGAGTCACCTAGTTTGCTAATTATCTTGTAACGCAAAAATATATTCCTTCACGCGCTCTCTCTCCTCACGCAGACACTCGCGATTTTGCTTCTAAAACTCTATTTTTATTCAATTGTCCAAATTTTTCTTTGAATTTTGTCATTGTTTTCTATAAACGAACATTTATTATAGTTTTATTTCTTCTACCTCTCAGCAGCGTTTGTTTCCCTGAATTTCCGAATGTTTGCAGAATAAGAAAACTCAAAAGAAAATACAAGAATAAAAAGTAGAAAGGGGCTTTTAGATGCCATCTGACTCTGGTGTCTAACACCTCCCGTACTCTTGGCTGCAGCCAATACCTCTGAAGATGCCCGAGATAAGATAGACGACATTTCACTTATTCAACAATGAGTGACTAACTAGCTCGTCTTCTACACTAATGGATTAATGCCGTCTTTCAAAGCATATATGTAAGTGTGAGCAAAGTTTTAGTATTAGTTCGAAAATCGAATTTGTATCACAACATTTTAGGAAGTCCAACAATTGTCGGAATAGTAAATTTTATTTTACTTTTACTGCTCAGTCATCACTTTGACCACAATGATTAACACTAATTTTATTTGGGAAGCATAATCTCAAATTTTCAACTGCCAGAATCAGTTCACGAGTTCTTTTCAAGCAAAGAATCTCAAGCTAGTTTGCAGCTGTAAGCCGACAACTTCGATTAACTGATCTTCGGTAAAGTTCAAGGTGGAGAGACCACCACTGTGGTCAGCATGGCTGGATTCCATACAGTAGCCCGGGCTTCGATTTCCCGCAGAGTCGGATTACGAGAACCGGAATTTAGGCTATACCTATCCTAAAACGGCGTGTTTTGTTGCACATTTTATTCATACCTACAGCAAAATAAACTCACTTTGTTTACCTCACACTGCAGATAATGTGGCAGTAGGTATGAGTAAAATGTGCAACAAAACACGCCGTTTTAGGATAGGTATAGCCTAAATTCCGGTTCTCGTAATCCGACTCTGCGGGAAATGAACAATGAAAACAAAAGTTTATATTACAGTATTTATAAAATGGTATACGCTAGTTGACTTGTGCCATCTGTTCTGATGTGAAAAAGACAAAAGCATTTTCGTCTTTCTTTTCAGTATCACAATATCTACAGTAAATGAAGCTCCCACTGATGAATATGATAAGAATGCATAGGTATTCCACACACATTTCGGAATCCGAAGTACTCTTTATTTGATTATCCTGTTCTTGTTGATGTCCGAATGATTCACACATTTGTATTGGTATGAACTGCAACCCTGTAGGTTGTAAGTGCTGCTGTTCTGTTTATCGAATGATAATGATATAGGGAGGGTGAGGGATGCACTTCACGTTGATTTTTGCAAGCTATTCAGCAACAACATTGGCAATATGTGGCCGCGCATTATCGTGGTGCAGCATCCAGCCTGCTTCAAGAAAATGTGGTGTTTTGTGCCTGATATGGACTTGCAATGTTTTCAGGATATCCCTGTAGTATTGTCCAGTTACTGATGTGTGTGCAGGTACAATATGCTGATAAACCATTCCATGAATTTCAAAGAATGAGATGACCATAACTTTCCCAGCAGAAGCAACCACTTTTGCTTTTTTTGGGGTGGGGGGTTGGTGATGAAGGAGATTTCCACACTGAGCTTTGCTGTTTGCTCTCAGGATCAAAATGATGCAGCAGTGATTGCGTTTGAAAGAAACTTCGGATCTTCCTCTAACATCAACTTTAACTGCATGCAGACCTGCATGCGAATATCCTTTTGTTCGGGAATCAACAGTCTTGGAATCCATCGCGCACAAACACGTCTCATGTGTAACGTTTCTGTCACCAACGTGTGGGGGCACCCAATGAAATGTTCAGTATTTCAGAAAGTGATCTTAAGGTAATTCGTCGATCCTCTCTCACAATGGCAGCAGCAGTGTTGATGTTTTCTTTCGTAAGAGCAGTAACTGGAGCACCGGGTCCACCTTCCTTTGAAATTGATTGTCTCCCCTCTTTAAACATTTTAAACCACCTTCGAGCTGTGCTGTAGGGAAGAACAGACTCTCCATAGGCCTCCTGTAATACTGTATAGGCCTCAACTGAAGATTTGTTGAGACGAAAGCAGAATTTCAAAGCCGCATATTCTTCCTCGCGTGTTACCTCCATTGCAACAGTAGGCGATACTGAACATGTCTGAACTTGCCTGGTTTTCACAGGCGGGAAGCAGGAGTACCAATAGTGAAACTACTACGGCGTGTTTGTTTCACATTAAGCTAACAGAATATAATAAGATTTAACTTTAGTGCGAAAAATTATGACGGTAAAAAATTATGATCATTCTTTATTGAACAGCCCTCGTATAATCTACATAGAATGTAAACAGAAAGGCGTGGAATGCACACGGCACAGAAAACACATTATTAGCATTATTCTCGTTTCCTAAATTTGGCAAATGAGGATTTGCATAGTACTCTTGTTTCGATAATGTTTAGATAAACTTATATCGGAGTTACTAAAATAAATAATAAACCACAGGCATAAAAACAATATAGCAGATACCGCAGGTAAACATCTCAGTTATTACTTACCACCATCTACCGGCGCCATTTTTCTAAATTTCGAATGCCAGTGTCAGGTCTATTTTCTTCTAGATGGTCTGCTCGACGTAGAGTGAGTGAATGTGTGGGTTTAAGGATCCGTCGACAGCTAGGTTATTTATATGTACAGATGGCTTAGCTAGGAAAAGCCTCAGGTACAAGAGGTCCCGAGTTCGAATGTCGGTCAGTGTGAGTTATCTGGATAAGGATTTTCCGGGGTTTTTCCTTATCCTGAGGGACGAATGTCGGGTAACTCTAAGCTCTATGGACCATCATTTTACCCATTCCATTCATCGTCCGATATGACTTAACGTTGAAGGACGTAAATTACAACAACAAAAATGCACATAAATCTTCAACTTGGCAAGGGATTCTTATCTCGACATTAGCGTCGAAGATTTTTTATTATTCGGTAAAAATGCATTCTCTTCTTTTTCGGTATAGATGCTTCTGATACATTGAAGATAATCATTATAGAGTTCGGAAAGCTTCAAGCTTCGAGGTACTTCGACTGCTTGGTGTTAACATTATGAGAGTCAAAGGCAAATACGACGTACGTATACTTCGCATCACGTCTACGTCATATTCCTGGCGATGTCTTTTTCTAAAATATACATTCCTATTGCATCAGATCTGAAACCTTATACTTATGTAATCGTTTCTAAAATCGGTGGTATTGCTGTTCTGGTTGATATCTGAATACTAGTTTAATATGTGTTTCAAATGGGAAGAGTTCTGGCCTGTAACGAATCAGATGCGTTAGCGCACTCAGCGCTGCCGCTTCGTTGCTCCCACTCTTGTTATATTTCCCGCTCTCTCGGTCAAGTGCGAGTCTTCCTGGCGCTACACGTAAGGGAATGAAAACTGAAGTTTCCAAAGTTTTATAATAATGCAGTTGTTGAAATCACATTTCGCACATTACGCACATTTTAAATGCTATAATTGTAATTATAGTTTATGAATTGTCCATTTTACTAATCTAAGAAACTGCCAGTGGCGCTAATCGATATAGCTGTGAATGACACTTCGTCAAGAGACAATTCTCATTGTCATTGTCTTCATTGTCCGAGTATTGCACATTTATGACAACCTCCAAACTCTCGTCAAGTGTTATTTCTGTATAAAAGGCGTCTTCTTGGAGTTTATATGCATGTTTCACGTAGTTTTCCCAGTGTGGTGTTTACCTTCTCTATTTCTTCGCGAATAAGTCATTACGTCAGTCGGTTTAAAAATATTATTTCTGTTTGCAAGATTATTTGAGCCCACATTAACTCAATTGTATTGCGCTGGCAGTGGAAAGGGATAAGACGGATGACCTCATGTCTAATTTCAATTGTATGTTGATCTAGCTGATACACTTTTCCCTGTTTTTTAAACGGAAGAACAACTGAATAATACTGCTTCGAACTCTCTACAGCAAATAGAAATTACGAACCATTCATAAACGAAGATATAATGTAACGGCTTACGTTTTGTAGATGCAGCACAATACACAACAACGGGAAGTGACCCGCCTCGGTACCGTAGATGGTAGCGTGTCTGCCTCACGTTCAAGAGGTCCAAAGTTCGAATCTCGGTCAGGGTGAGTTAACTGGATAAAGTTTTTTCCGGGGTTTCCCTTATCCTGAAAGACGAATGTCGGGTAATTCTGAGAAGACAAAAAAAAGCGGGAAGATAACTGTTTGTTCTCCCTGGAATTTATCAAACACTTTGGTTTATTCAAAATAATTCTTCTATCAGGTCATCTCAAACGTTTACATTTCAGTTCTGAGTAATTACAAATATACATACGCGTGTGCAAGCCAACCAATAATGATGTAATTACGTTGCGATACATTGTTATAATATAATGGTACTTTATTTATTTGTAATAGGAAAATTATTTAAGCTAAAATATGGGGTTTTTACATTACTCTGTACCTTCGTCATGGATCACTTTTTGCAAACTGTAAACTTTGCCTTAGCCCGAATAATACCGGCCCTCGTAACCACGGTCGTTAGAGCGTATGTCTAGCGTTTCGCCGCGTAGAGGGAGGGTCGCAGGTTCGAGTCCCGTCTTGGGCATGGGTGTTTATGTGTATAGTGTATATGTGTGAAACTAAAGAAAACAGATAGTAAAAGACACGGAAACAATAAAAACTGTTAAATAACGAAAAAAAATAGTATTGATTAGAGATGGATTTGGTTGCAGCTCGTCACATGGCACTTAGGGGAATGCAATCAGATAGTAACGCGGGACTCCGATTGGTTGGTCACCTAGTAGAGTTCAAGGACAAACATCATCCCATTTGAAACACATAATAGTCGATAAAGCTGGTGTATATGAGCGGTAGGTACATAGAATTTGAAAGTTCTTGTAAAAATATGATATTCAGATAGAATAGTAGGGAAGAGCTAGTAAATAGAGCCTCCGTTTTTACTACCAATGAATGAACCTGTTGTAATGTTCATTTCTGTATGATATACACTTTAAATTATGTTTCCCAAAAAATAAGATTCCGTCAGATTACTAGCAGTAAGTAGTGGCTCAATTTTTATTGAAGCCCATAAGGAATCCAACAAAATGCCTATTAAAAAATAAAAAATTAAATTATTATTATTATTATTATTATTATTATTATTATTATTATTATTATTATTATTATTATTATTATTATTATTATTATTATTATTATTATTATTATTATTATTATTATTATTATTATTATTATTATTATTATTATTATTATTATTATTATTATTATTATTATTATTATTATTATTATTATTATTATTATTATTATTATTATTATTATTATTATTATTATTATTATTATTATTATTATTAGGCCAAATAAAGAAGGCAGTATCATTCAAATTAGGCTTACCTCTGACGAATGCATTAATATCAGCCACCTCTCTAATTACGCGGGGTATAGCAATAATATTACATACGGCAGCAAAAGCCTAACTCCATAGAAATTGCAAGCCCAAGTGCCATCAGATGATTAAGCTAAACTTTGACATCTCCTTGTGTTATAAATTAGCTTAATACCTCGGTGATAACTTTTTATCTCGAAAGCTTAAAGTTGCCAAATAAAATGTAATACTTACAAAATAAAACGCAAAGTTACATAGTTTTTTTGTAGCACTCAATGATTATTATCAGTATCTAAAACATCTAGATTGATGAAATTTCTCAACTTGTGTTGAAGCTTTGATGACAACTTACGGAGCGTATATGCACATCTAAAATGACAAGTCTTTTAAACGTCGAGTGCACAAGGTAAGGTCAACGTCACTGAAGGCTTTTTCCCGCGACAAGAACAAACTTCTGTTCCAGTTTATTTGAATCCCTATTATTTCTTTGACGCTTCTTCCTTTTGTTGTTCCTCGATTTCGATTCCTTCTCTTTAGCGCCCTTTTTGCCGTTTAAGTTTCTGGCAATTTTAGAAGTAATAGCCAAAGGCGACATTGATATAAGAAGCACTCCTCTTTTTCTCCTTCTTGATCTGTCGAAGATACTTTTCTTTTGTGCAAACTGAGACTTTTACGGGCGGCGTCTTAAAGATTTATACCGGACAATAAGTGAAATAATTGAACCGCTGCTCAAATGACCCAGGATAGGTAAAGCTTAGAGTTACCTCCAGCTTATCATTCATATTTAAGGATAAGGGAAAGCGTCGGAAAAGCCTTATCTAGATAACTCACCCTGACCTCGATTCGAAATCCGGACTTCTTGAACATGAGACAAACACGCTACTGCCTACGCTACAGAGGCAGGCCCGTGGTCCGATGGGTTTTATAATACCCGACATTTCGGCAAAGACTGCGACTGGAATCTTCACAGGTGATGGATGAATCAAATGAGTTTTCGCCAGGAACTAGGACCGAGAACACGTCGCTTGCGGGACCGTCAAGTGGAACGGTACCAACACTAAGTGAGAGACAGAAAGTATATAGTAAGCATATAAACCTTCGAGAGGTTTATGGCCGTGCGATCACCCGTCAAGTTGTGATCAGGCCCGATGCTGCTTTACCTGGTAGATTTCGATAAGAAAGATGAAGCGGTGGCTTTTATCAACCAAGGTCATCCTTGAGTAGATGACTACTCTTATCTCTGCCGGGAAAGCTATGGTCATATTGACCCAGAGTATTCACCAGCAGGTTAGCGACTGGTATAATGTTGGCATACCATGGGCCCGTTCTGTCATGCACAATATCCTCTATGCAGGGTTAGGATTGGGACTGGAACCTACAGTGGGTATCGCAAATCATCCTAATGCCCTGTTCTGCACGGACTGCAACCTGAGGGTGGTAGAACGAGCTGCCGAACTCCATACCTTGCAGCCGCCATTCCAGCAATAACAGCGAGTCCCCCAGGTTGAACTGGGAGGGATTTTCTCTGCCACTTAGTGCGATTTTATCTAGGCAGTGCAGTAGAGTTGTCTTTTGTTACAAGTTTATGTCTTGGGCTAGGTAACTAACCATTTTTGGACGCAATAGGCCACGTGAGCAGTCGCTCGTCTACACAGTGACCACGCCTGATGCTGGCGTGTGTGGTCGCCCGTCCACGCGGTCACCACGCCCAATGATGTCCACACTTTGGTGCCCGTTCGTGAGACGCCGGGTCAGACCGCCTGCTGGTTACAGAAGTAGGAATGGGTTAGGTTAGTTTTGTTTTAATCAAGCCCATTTTGTGCCGGGGGGTATTTGGAGTGAGGAAAAGTTAGGGACCTGTTCACGTTAGGTTGCCCAAGGTAGCTGGTTCTTCGTCGAGGTACTGTTTGGTCGTACCGAACAGGGTGTTCACCGGGTGATCGGGGTGAGAATGTCCACCATGTCTACTATATATGGGAGTCCGGAGTGGGTGTGGAAGATGTGTGACGGGAATCTGCGCCCAGTATTATAGGTCATTCGTAGCGCCCTGTTCTGCATAGTTGCTAGTCCACCATTGGTGAAAGGAGCCGCCGATCTCCAGACCTTGCATCCGTATGCGATCAGGGGCGGGATAATCGCCCGATATAGGCACAGTTTAAGGTATGTAGGCATATAGAGTTTGAAAACTTGTTGCAAAACGTGGAAAATTTCTTTCTAATGTCACTTAGCTGAATTTCGCTCAAAATGCGTCGTCTGCATTCCGATTTTGCTGATGATCATAACCTTCATCACAGCTTGGTCTTCGTATTCTTAATTGCATAATTTAGATCTTAATTCTACAAATTTGTTGTTAGGTTTTACAGCAAACTCGCCCTTGAAGAGTAGCTACTCGTTTTTGTTTTGAACTGTAATTCCATACTTGTACGTATGGAACACTTGAATTTGACGTGTCGAAGGAATGGAAACTTTTCTTGATGTCAACGTCGGTCGAGGTCTCGATGAGAAAAGCGTTTGTATAGATGTAATAAAAGGTTAGGTCTTTCAGGTATTTTGCTTTGGGCTGTTTTATGATCTGTAAAGGAATTTTTGAAAGGTGTAGGATGGTTTGTCCAAAGTATATGGACTTGTTCGTTCTTCTATATAGCTTCCTCTTTCTTAAGCTGTATCCCCACAGCATTTTGCAAAAAATATAACGCTCTGTATATAAGTTAGTGTGCTTTTATAGCACATTGTGCTTTCTCTTTGTGCTCTAGACTCGCCAGAAGTTTCTGGTATTGGTCTTATGGGAATATCTCGCATTTTGAACTCAAAGAAACGTGGTTCTGCTCGACTTGGAGATAGAGGCTCCAGTTTTACTTCTGATGCGTAGCTTACTCTGAAATCACTGGTAAGCAATTTGAAATGTCTTGTTGTGAAAGCCACTTGAGGTTCTTGCTTAACATGATCCATGATATGCTGTTACTGTATAAGTAGTATTTAATGTCCAGGTGGCACAGGTAGCTTTTACTATATTAAACATTGTAATATTTCCTGATGAACTATTAGTTCAAACTTTATCTTTGTACGAAACGTATAATGAAATGCACGACAGTTTATTGTATAATATCAACAGGGATATAAATTATGTATCTAAAGTGAGAGGTCCTAAACCTTTCAAATGTATCAGCTAACAAGAGCGTATCTATCCCCAAATGCAGATCACGTATTCCCCTAGCCTTTAAATTGTAGGTGCACTGCACCTTGACGGCGGGATCGAAATTGAAATTTAGCTTTTATTTATAGACTCTCTTTAATTGTTATGTTTCTCAGTCTCATTGAATATTGGGTGTGAAAGATTATTAATTTTGCTCAGAAGTGTCTTCATAATGCTTAAGGATCTTTTAAGTGCCATAGATCTACGACACGAAGCTATCGGTTTTACTTCTATTCCGAAAGAAGTTGTGCTAAAAAATTTTACGCCCTCCGCCGGGTTTCAAATCGCGACCTCCGGAAGCAAAGGATGGCAGTTCATGTGACCTGTCGAATTTCTCGTTGAAAGTAATAATTGAGTTTATTGCAGTTTTAAAACATGATCAGCTAACTATACGTGAATACTTCCTTTTATTTCATGAGCTTCTGATGCTCTGGCTTGGAGCATTCTGAGTTAGTTATCAGAATTCAAGCCATACAACATACTGCCTGGTCTAGGTAGAATGTCATGAGAACTTGCAAATATCTAGAAAATTGAAACATATACTCGTCGCATTTCTTGTTGAATGCAGTTTATTTCTCAAATGAGTTTGAGATACACTAAATAGGGTTGTCGTCATATGTCACGTGCTGCATTAGGATGCCATAATTGCTAAATCAATGAAAAAACTATAGCTATAACATCTGATATCTATTTATTTAAGTTGTATACATCATGTACAGCTCTCAGGAATACTCTCGTTATAAAAAACTTGATCTCATTCACCTCAATTTGCTTCTTGCATATGTGGTAGAAAATATCATTCCGAAATTAGCTACATTCTGAGCAAGGGTCATTTCTTGGAAGTCAGGAAGCTTATGGTTAAATAGTAGCACTCCAGGATTAAGCATAATGGAAGTCTTGAGTAGGCCTCCCAAAACTCTTGTTCTGATGCACCACTTCTCGGCGATAATCAAGCCAGAAAACCTAGGTTATATTAGTAAATAACCATACCAGATATTGATCGAAACTCAATGAAAACCATTTTGATTGCTTCAGAAATTCTAAGGAGCTCAAATGTCGACAATGAGTCGCCATAGAAACATGAGAGCTTAAACCGATACGAATGTAACCGATGAAGTTGGATAGCCCTAATCCACTTCTGCTTACCCGATGATTCGCAGGATTGAACTCTGGCAAGGCCACTCTCAATATCGGGATATGTAACAAAATTTACAGGAGCGTTCTTTGAGTAGATTGAAAGCTTAAGGTCCTGCTTAGGTACTTTCAGTATCTGGAACAAAATAAGCTTCATCAGGTATTTTTTTGTTTCTTTTTTAATATTTCCATTGTTGAAATGTGCCATGTATGGATACAAATCCATATTTGGTATTTAAGTTCTTGTCTATCTCGAGATTTCTGCAACTAAGCATTAATGAGATTTCCTCTTTTGCTCTACCACTAACAGATTTACACAGAAAGCTTTTATACAATGGAGTGTCAAAATTGTCAAATTCTGCGCCATATTCTGTTACTGGCATCTCTTGGTTTTGTTGCTCAAATTGTACAACTTGGTAGTTGCTATAATAACATGTCAATAAATGATTTTCAGGTACGTGCTTATCCTTTGGCGTGAATGTTAACTGGATATTTTGCATCGAGTTAACACCAAGAAAACAGTATGCATCATCATTCTCTATGTTTAATCAGCTTCTTTATTTTTAATGGCGCAGGCGAGTCTATGTAGGTGATGCTTCGATGGATCATTTAAGCTAGCGCCAAAGAAAGGTGAAAGGACTGGAAACAAAGAATTTGACTTTGACTTTCTCTCGGAATTTGAAATATTTTCTAGCATTTGGTCAATTGAGAGATGAATTAAAAAACCATATTGCTTGATTGAAGGCTCAACTTAGTCTTGTTGTTCCAGAGATTGGTTTCAATATGTTCTTTATCAGGAGACTGTGTAATTAAGTAATTTTGGTGGGAAGTTCATTTTAAGCTCTAATTGGTTTCTGCTTAGAAAAGAAACCATCTCTTCCAAGACAAGTCTTCTGCATACTTGCAAAATTCATAAGTGACAACTATTTATAGGTTATTTTCAACTTTTCTATTGAAAAAGTGTCCTTGAAGTCCGTTTATATTCTCGAAGTCTATAGCTGATATTTAGCATTTTGTCCAGTGATTCTAGGTGTTGTGTGGCACTCAATGACTCCTTAGTAAATGATGATTCATATTTCCATTGAGTTTGAGTATCCGGTCTGATTGAGAGACTCAGTTTTTTGACTGTACTAGCCTTCTGCTTAGTGTTATCCCTTGAATCCCTGGGGCAAAGATTGACTGCTTTCTGCTTCTGGTTCTCCAAGTTTCGGTTCTGGAACTGCTACGATAGAAACAAAAAAGCATTAGCTACAATGCAAGCTACATAACTGAAATGTAATAATGTATAAACCAAAATATGTGTTTATATTAGGAATGTTGCGACGGAAAAGTATAGATATATATTAATTGAGTAATAATTGAAAAATATTGTAGTGAAAAATTGTACTGGAAAAGCCATAGTTGATTTTTATGCTTATTTTAATGCTAAAGACTGTATATCTGGAAAATGGTTGAAAATAAAACAATAGCTCGACCCACCATCCAATTTATGAAGCAACTGTAGAGCATTTTGAAATACACACAGTTTTTACACTGCTTTCCCCCTCAGTACCATCAAAATGTGCCAGGATGATATTTTCAAACCTAGGTATCGGCGGCTTCATGCAATGGACTCCGAACAAAGTAGACGAGAGGGTTCAGGGACTGAAATAAGAAAAACAGAACAACTAGCCACATTGCAATTTAAAACCTGAAAAAAACTTATAATGGAACATATTATAAATGTACGATTTGTTTAATAATAATCAAAAACATGTATGCAAGTTTGGGCTGAATAGGCAATTATATATGAAAAAGGATTAACAGTTCTATATATTTGCTTGATTTGATTTTTTTTTCTAGATTTTGGTACCCGGACTAATTAATTTTTAAATCTGTGCCTGATTTTGAAAATTGAATATACTTTTCTTAATGCACGCCTTGATTCACGTATTTTGCTTATGTATTACAAAACAATTTTATTGTAAATTGCTTTTTAAAATTTTTTTAAAATTTAAATTACTAATGGTATTTAGTTCAAGGGAAATGTGGCTTATTCCGCATTGTATAACTTGTCTTCAAGACATGCAAATCAACCACGAAAAGGAGTTAGCTCTATTCTTTTACTCAATCTTCCGCAATATGTACGATTTTTCAATGAAATCTGAACAAATCCAGCACAAGAACATTTTGCTTGAAGTAAGACTATCAATGATTTTTCCTCATTCCCTAGTTTATAGAATAAAGATAACTTGCCATTATATTTTGAAGCGAGAAATAAGATACATACCTCGGCAAACAAAAGTAGTTTTGGGGTACTTTCAGCAGTAGAAGACAGCATACAAGAAAGAAATTTTAGAAAGAGGTATTGGAGTCACTGATCCGATTTTTAAATATTTGTTATTATCACCAATGCAACAGAAACATTTATCTTGATTAATAAGTTTCTTAAGAAGAGCAAGTAGAGAACACGTGAATTAATATGTTAGGTTGCTTACTTTTGGTAATTCATTATTCGTTTTTCTCTTTAACACGTAGAGAACACCAAATTTCACGTGAGCTGATAGATTATTTCTAATAGCTGAAGCAGCTTATAGAAAAGTACATAGAGAAAGTCATGTGAACGGGATAGTTGACTTGCTTTTATCGGTAAATGGTTATTCGTTTCTCTTATTTGCATATAAAAGGCGTGACGTTTGCTCATTTCTAACTGCTCCAAGCAGCTTTATATAGTTTGTACAGGAAGCTATGAGAATGTGATACACTGCATTTTGTTATTCGAGAGATGTTTACTTGTCAGTTATTCATAGATAAATTCCATAAAATGTTTCAGACATTTAAAATAATACGCGACAATACGTTAGGTGTTGCACCATTAACGCTGTGAAACAAATTAACTGATTGGTTGAGACAGGGTGTATAGAGAAAACTGTGCCTGTTCTTACATGTGAATGTTAGTTTTATTAGATTTTCAATTTTAGTCATATGTTTACATTCTCTATTACAAATAGTAAGTAGGGGAAATATTTATTCCATCCAAAAATGCAATATCAAGATTTCTCTGGAAATAAGTATTTGGGATACCATGCATCTTAATAAATCAGAAAAGGGGGCGCCGGGGTAGCGCGGTGGTTTCGTTCGCGGCTCCCGTTCTAAGGGTCCCGAGTTCGATTCCCGGCTCTGGGGTTGGCGATTTTAAGTCGGCCCTATCCACGCCTTCACCTCTGTCTAGCACACGTGAAGTATCCCCTATGCCCAACGTGGTTCGGAGTCCACGGTAAAAACTGTAGGTCCTCTCACCTCACCGCCATCTTCACTATCACCCTATCATCGGAGGTAATGGACACCGCCCTCTGGGTGCCTCCACCTGAGAAATGGGTCCGGTCATCACTTGGTGGGGTGAGGTTACCCCGAAGGCCAAGGTTGCCATGTGGGGAGTGTTAGTAACTAACTATAAATCAGAAAAGGGTCCGGGTGTACACCTGTTTAGTTCAAAACGGAAAAATTGGCTAAATACTAAATTTGGTATTTAAGTTCATCATTTTCCAAGGATGCGATACAAAGATTTCCAGGAAAATCATCCAGCCTGAAATACTCCTTGAAAGTAACAGTTTACGAAAATTTTTATTTTCTCTAAATGGCTCTGATGATTTTGACTAAAATATCGCATGTTTCAGATATTCTAAAGACAACTGAAATTCTACAATTTTTTGTGTATGTTCTCAGAATTTGTCTTCATTTTGGATGACTGCGTAACTAGTAAAACGTAAGAGATGGGTAAAATTCTTCTTGTTCTTCAACTTCCCTAGTTTTACCACTACCGTGGTGTTAGGGGATTATTCTTCCTCTGCCTTATGCCTTTAGGCGTCGGGTTGAGGAACAGAAACTCTGGATCAGGCAGAGAACCCAGGATGTGTGATCAGCCAGATGCCTGGTGTGAGAGTAGGAGAAATAGATGACAGAATGAAGGCGAAATGAATGAAAGGAAAGATGACGATGGAGCAGTTGGTGGAAATGATGGCGGGAAAACCGGAAATCCCGGAGAAAACCTGGCCCTATGCCATGCTGTCTACCACAAATTCCACGTGCTGTCGTCTGGGATCGAAAAAAAAGGATATAACTTATGTCAAATACATTTATTTGTGGAGTAAACCATTTCGGAGATATTCCTTTTAATTTGTTATAAGTTTCCAATAGTTATACTTTTCTCAAATGAAACGAATTTTTATTTTTTATCTTCAGATATCGGCCAGCTCCTAAAAATGTATGGCTATCGCTTTAAAGCTATTGTATTCCCAAATTCCCTTGCAGCTACCTAGCTTTAAGATAATGTTCATCTCATCGCATTTAGGTAGGCGTGGTATATAAAGGAATGAACGAATGTAAAAATAGTTTGCAGAAGAGCAGAGAAAGTCGTATAAGTGCAACAAACCAGATTTTTAAATAAAAATCCTCAAAAACTTTTCGTTCCTTTAAGCACACTAACATTCAGTATAAAACAATGTTACTTTGCATTTTATGATTAAAAACGAGGCTATTGAACGATTCAATAAAAAAATATAGCATAAAAGACACGTCAATATTAAAGAATTTAACAAAGAGATAGCATTTTCCGGTAGAGAAAGAAAAACGCAAATTTAATTTACAATTGTAAAAGTGTATTGATCAAATTTACAATTTAATTGTTACCGCTCACGCTTTTATTATAATTTTTATAGTTATATTGTCATAATTAAACACTTGAAATTACATCTTAATGAGTGCATTGTTTGAATGGCTGTAATATACAGAAGTAGACGATTGATATGTTACTTGAATGAATTCTAGTAAAAAATTTTCCTAGAGATATTCATGGCTATCGGTCATCAATGTCAATTTATTTATAAGTTTAAAGAAATTTGGGTATGTTAAAAGTATTTCAATAATAAATAAGGTAAAAAAATTTACAAAACATTCTATACTTTACTATTTAAAATCATCATTAATTTTATATAGTTAAATGCTAAGCACATTAATGAAACGTAAACTTACTAGTGTGAAAGCACTTTTAGAAAAACATTTACAATCACAAAAAGAAAAAATAAGGTCACTTACCTTGCATAACAGATTGATGACTTGAAGATCGATGCGCTGAGCGAAAATGATTTGTTGCTCCAGAGGGAAGCCAGCTACTTGATTAATGTTGCTGGTACCGATACAAGGCACTAGTAACCTTAACCGACGACGACGACGACGACGAGATGATAACAGACTGAGATGTGTCAACCATGAACCTGTCCTTGTTAGAGCTTAACCACTTTAATGACCGGATGTGGAGTTTACAGGGTGGCGGGTGTAACGTAGGTTGCGGAATGAAAGGAGGTAGCAAGATTGCTTTCCACTGCCGCTCGTCAGGGCGCAACGGCCCTTGTACTCCGCTTTTTAATCTGTAATTCAAATTATTATAGGGTTGACTTTTACATTTTGAAATCCAAGCAGCTCTTGATGGATTGTACAAGAGCTTAGTTCAGAGCTGCTGTTGGAGTTGCGAGGATACAAATGATGCCCCTAGCGGCTGCTCAGTTTTATAATCCCCAGAGCATGCGGTTAGAATGGCAAAGAATCGCAAAATTCTCCAATTCGACGCCTAATTCCATTCTCCAATTACGGAACAGATAAGGCTTCGTGTAACAATTCCACGGGGAACGAACGATATATGGAATAAGTGGCCCAGAGATACATAAAGCAGGTGGGGGATCATGAGAGCCCGAAAACATGACTATACTGGAAGATAATGGGCATCTCGTATCTTACCGGGCACTTGGATGCTAAGGGCCTAACTTCAAGAACCCGATGTAACAGTTCCCTATGTGCTCCCCAAAGTGAGGTCCTTATGTAGCTTCACTTCTAGATAGCGGATGACATTCATCAATTCTATCCTACTACTGAGATGTGTCAATGTGGGGAAATGCAGGAAAGCGCTAAAGATAATAGCGTGGCTTTTTCCTGAGTCAGTGGACGAACGTAAAAGGCTACACTAAACCTTCGGGAGGCAGAGACGACTCTGAATAGGGTAGACCATTCTACATTGATTTCTATTTGTTGAGCACAGCAGTACGTTATCAGCATACCTTGCTGTGTTGATGTGCTGTTTTTATGTTAGGTCTGGTACGTACACGATGAAAAGTGTAGGGAATAGAACAGAACAGATCGAGACTCCACCTCTTATTGGTCGTGTGGATTTGATTCCCACCACTGAGATCAAAAGAATCTGTATTTTAGGTATGAGTATACGAGATGTGTGATATGTGTAAGGGCCTTCAAATGAATGAGCTCGAGCATGAGACCCACATGCCAGGTCGTGAAGAAGGCCTTCTCGACCCTGTTCTCGTATCTCAGTCCGCAACCTGCACCACTTGCAGCAACTGCTGAAGCGTCCATTGCCCAGGAGAAATCCAAACAGATGGGTAGAAATCTCACTCAAAAGGGCGAACAAACAGGTCTAGCAGAAGCTTTTCTAAAAGCCTGATAAACTCGGTGTTTGGATAACTTCAAGATGCAGAACCTTCAGGCCTCCGTTCACTCGTATGTAAAGTGACCCAAGGTGAGACACTTATTGCAAACTCTGGCGAGAAAGAGCATGACCTTTCGGGGACTGAGTAACTTTAACCACGTGTGTTTCAAACTATAATCATTCTGAATTACAGTCCCCGCATGTACATAAATTCGCTGTTTCTGAAAACTGTCATATAATTGGTCCATGAGTCTGTGTGACGTGATAGCTTAAGCTAACGAGATGCCCGTGCTTTTTTTATTTCTGGCAATAAAACACTTACTCTTAATATTTTAAACTTTTGGGGGCTTTTTGATTTTT
This sequence comes from Mantis religiosa, assembly GCA_030765055.1. Taxonomy (NCBI): domain Eukaryota; kingdom Metazoa; phylum Arthropoda; class Insecta; order Mantodea; family Mantidae; genus Mantis; species Mantis religiosa. Next base: position 107,097,698 of record CM060949.1, read on the forward strand.
TGTTATACTTTTTGCTTAGGCACATTATTTTTATCGTCCTTTTTCTGCTTCCTTAAAATGTCACTATCAAGTCTTTTGAAATACTACGGAGTGGAATTCTTGGAAGACCTGCTAAGTTAAATAACCTATTTTGTGGTTTGTAAATATCTAGCGTTTCCGAAATGTAAAGCTTTTTTCTATTAGAAATGAAAGAATGAACCCTATGGAGAGTGTAAATTTGACAGAGATCTCTGGAATATCTCTCGAGATTTCATTGAAAGAAAGGCGTATATGCCTGCTAAGACAAATGGCCTATTATTTAGCTTGCCCTTACTGTTACAGTATACTCTCGATTATTCGGGGTGATGTGACGAATAATCGAGAAACCTGTAATTTAGTGCTTTTAATTTGCAACATACATATGTAAATAGGAAATTATTTTAAAACGTACGTTCATTGTACAAAGGTTTATTCAACTTCTGTGAAAAGGACTATAGGATGTTTATGTCTCAAAATAATCCATGATGTTGGTCTGTTTCTGAGAGGAGTTAACGTGCACAGCACTTCAGTCTGCATTCCAATCCTATAATCAACAGTTTTGCAACAGTTTCTACTTTCTCAAATCTTTCAATTAATTCTAATTTTTATTTCAATATCAACATATGCTTTCTTTTCGTATCTGTCATCTCTTTTACTGTCTGCTCACCATAAGAAGGCAAGCGCGGCATTAAGAGGGAGAGTGGATCTGTTTACTACGACATCAGTGTACGAGAGTGCATATATCACCCATGCTGCCAGATCTAATGCTCGTTTCAGTAATTGCAGTGACAGCATCGGTGAGTTATGTGACAACACTGTATTTTATATGAACCTAGCATCCGGAAGGGGAGCATAAACACAGTAAAAGAGATTACGTTACACATTACTCTGCCCTGCCTTCTTATGCTGGCAGACAGTACAAATGCCTTTTAATTTGCTTAGTTGACCTTACGCGCTGAATGACATAAAAAATAGAAGTAGTTTTCAATTTATACAGAACAGAATAGCTAATAACAATGGAAACTATATTCTGTTGTCACGCGGCGGCTTGTTTATTGATGTTTACTAGAGAAAAATAATATATGTACAATATCTTCTGAGGGAATGCATGGATAATCCGCAAATTGAATAATCCGCACACGAATAATCGGGAGCATTAGCGCTTTTCAAATGCAGTATTTTTCTTTGGAACGAAAAGTGATAAGCCAGCAGGCAACATTTCACGGGCGGGCTGTTATCCAACAACGGATCATAAGTAATGGATACAGGAAGGCACCTCCTGAAAAAGGTTATTTTTATGTAGTGAGTTACCTTGCACTCTAACTGAAAACTTAAAGTTTCGTTATTTGCCTACTCCTTATTCTAGTCTTTAAAAGAACCGTGAATTCACAATGTATATTTCATACAACCAAACATTATTTTGTATATGTGCTTAAACACCTACCTATTTTGTTTTATTACATATAGTCTTTTCTTCGCGGAAAATGTGAAACAATGAATATACCTGGATATATGCTCTTTACAGCCTGGTTTCCAAGCTTTCTTACTGAACAATCTACCTTTCAATAGCTACAATTTTTTTCCCTTCGTTAATTTTTTGCAATTAACAGACACTCATGTTGCCACTGAGGACTTATTAGTCAGTTAATTGACCCAATAGTGGTTTGAACTTTAAAGCTCGGGACTTAAATTACTTACACGTAAGTTGCCCACAAGGAGTTGTCTCATGTATATATGAGAACTAGTGCTTTAAAGGGGAAAAATGCTAGTCAATTGGAGAATTTAATGTTCTTTTGGCGCGTTGCCATGATAGCTCACTCGTTAAGATCAACGGACGGAGACCGGAAGATCTGTGGTTGAAATCCCGGCTGGGGCGTTGAATTTTTCAATTCTACATTTCCAAACTTTGGCCGTCACACGGCTAGCGTGAAAGAACAATTAATTTCCATAATAATAAGGAGTTTGAAACGAATATTTTATAAACACGTAGTTCGTATTTTCGACAAAGTTCAATAAACCGTTTCGCTTCGGCCCAACACCGTTTCTGTAATTTATGATGTCCCTACAGATATTAAATTTTTGTTTTGGTAAATGCTCAAACAAATTGCTGCCAACATAAAGGCTAACAAACACCGCTAAAGACTGACCAAGAATATATATTCTTTCTCTCTTGAATGCACCATCAAAAACTTCCTGCTTCAGCATTTGCGTTTAAACAAGCGAGAAGCGAACAAGGAAGAAAACAAAAACAAATCAAAACATTGCTAAATTAGCGATTATTTCGTTTTTATTACTCTTTCAATTCGGACGCCAAGACTCATGTTTCGCCGTTTTATATTTCTTTATTTTTAAATGCATCTATTGACCGTCAGCAGCGCTGCTTTACAGGCTAAGGATAAAAATTAATAATATAAGATTAATACAATAATAGGCTGATAATGATCCATAAGATTCCTCTGTCATGATGAATTATATCTATATAATAATACTGATAATCTAATTAATACTCCTAAACTTTGCTGTACAGAACATTTAAGTTTAAACGTAATACGATATTTACAATAAGATGTATAATAAAGAAAATGAAGAACTCTACAATTTACAACTGTTAGTAGATAAATAGAGCCTGTGTTATGTATGTGCTACCATTTTGTAAAGCTGATGATAAAAGAGAGGTTAGAAATTCTTGAACTGTTGGTAGATGTGAGGTTAGGAATGAGATAATATGACGGATAAATGTTTGCAAAAGATTAGTGGGGGATTTGAAGTACGTTGTTTCAGACGTTGGTTTTGTCCTTGACGAATACCTTGTGAATAGCTGTGTTGTGTGACCTTGAGCTTCCCATAGATGTTGATTGTTGCGGTGTAGTTTGTTGACTATGATCTGGATTTGCTCGATGTGCTGGCTGCTTCACATGAGGAGAGCACTCAAGATGAGGCGGAAGAGGAGGAGGGGGAGCAGTAATTGCCGTTTGGTGTCCCCGTACTGCAGGAGAGTTTTTAGATATCCGTCCATTTAGTTGTAGATGCTGCTGGCATCTTCTGCAGTTAGCTGGATGTTGCTCGTTGCATTTCGCTCACTTCTGAGTGGTTCTTGGTATTCTCAGAAATTATGAGTTCCGAGACAGCGAACTCATCGTGGTGCAAGTATACAATAATTCTTAGTAAACCCATAGTAGCGAGTACACTGTGGCATACATCTGAACCTTCTATGTGACTCGACATGTTAAATTCAGAATTGATTTCCCTGCATCATTAGCTTCAAGTTCTCTGCACAGAGATGTTTGTTGTTTATTTTTTTCCAAATATATCCAGTGAAAGATCTAAAATAGCCTGAAGTTGATGAGAATACCTGTACTGTTGAACTTCTCAGTTCTGTGTGAAATTTTGATTATGTTTGATTTTATTAGCCTTATATAAGAAGTTGATAATTGTCAATATTTTAAGGTAAATTGGTGGCACTTTCGGTTAGGCTTCTCAGGAATATCAGAAGTTTCGTCCATGCTTGCTCAAGCTTCAATGTTCTTATTCTTAAATATAGCATCTTTATTTAGTTTAGGTAACGGCAATTTTGTTTTTTTGGCTCAATTTTACCGTCAAGCTTTGTTTACTGTTTGATTGTCTTCTGTTTTACAGACCTTCAGATGCTTATTTCTTTTGTTGGCTTCACTGGTAAAAATTCTTAAAGCTGAATTTGGTCCATTACTATATAAGGCTAGATCAATACTTACAGTTTCCATGTATGAAAAGTTACCGATACGATTCTCTGGATGTTCATTAGTATTTATATTATTGTTATTTACCATAACTCCATGTCCATGCGTAAGAAGGTAACTTCCACAGCACTTGTGATTTTTCTTATAAACTGACTATATAAAAACTATTCTTTAACAGTAACACAAAGCTGGAAACTGCAATTGTTTAAATTAGCAGAGTAATTTTCAGATTAAATTACTATTAAATTAAATTACTATCTTGATATTAAATTATTGTTTACAGAGGAGGGATATCACTTCGCTAATACTGACGTCAAGGCAACCTAGATCCCAGTTTTCATAAGTAGTGTGAAGCAGCTGACAGTCGCGCCGTGGCCGAGCGGTTAGACCACTTGTCTCTCACCAAGGAGCCAGGGTTGGATCCCAGGCGAACAAGCGATCCCGCATGTGAGATTTGTTGTGGACAACACGGCGCTGGGGCGAGTTTTCTCTGGGATCTCCTGTTTCCCCCTCCATCATTCCACCAATTGCTCCATTTCATGTTTCCTTTCATTCACTTCTCTCTCATTCCATTCATCTACTTCTCTCACTCTTATTGCAGGCATCGGCTTGATCAACCATCCTATATTTCCCTATCTGATCCAGAATTACGATTCCTTAACCCGACGCCTGATGACATACGACATAGAGGACCAAGAATCCCCTAACACCATGATGATGGTGTAGCTAGGGAGATTGAAGCAGCAGCAGCAGCAGAAGAAGAAGAAGAAGAAGAAGAAGAAGAAGAAGAAGAAGAAGAAGAAGAAGAAGAAGAAGAAGAAGAAGAAGAAGAAGAAGAAGTGAAGCAGATGTAGCCGAAGCAACTACAAAGCGTAGCAACTCCAATGATAACAGCACATACTATTGCTATGCACATATTACGTATTGTGCTGTGAATGGGGCTCATGGTATGACGTGTCACTTGCTTACTACCCGTAATACGCGTTAGTTTTCTTCCTTTTTATAACACGCGTATCCTACGGGAACTGTTTTTAAATAAGTATTCAGCGAGATAGCCAGCGAAATGTCACCTACTTCCCCTTTCAAACACAGGAATTGAGTACTTTGTTGTCCCTTCACTTGTCTATTGTGTTCATATGGATCAGGGAGACCTGCCCTATCGATCCGTATAATCACTAGGCTAAATTAACTTCTGTTATACTGGTACGCTGTTTAAAAGCGATAGCAGGGCAGAGAGTATTGTACTCCCGTGCGGCACGGTTTAGTCGATACTACTTGGGAAGGGGACGTCACAGTGAAATCCTGTGCGATGTAACTATTTTCCACACAAAGTGCAACGAAACATCAACCGAGTCCGAAGCCTAGTAGTAATTCACTTCGTGGACTTCCCCACTTGCGCAGCTGCTTAACAATTCCTTGAAGCCTTCATCTTGGTACGAATATGACTTCTATCAATTTGATATGATTATTGTTCCAGCTAAAATCTAGCAAGTATGTAGTTTCCTTACCTCTTGTTACAACAGGAACTAAATTTTCACATCTCACTGCGCATCTTCAAATACCCATTGTCTTTCTATATGATGTCCACGGTACTTCCTGCGGTCGAATTTAGACTACAATTTTAACCACTGTCTCGATTCCTTCAATTCGTCTGCGGTTTCCCAAGGTCCAGTTTATGCAAAGTGCAAAGTTCTCGGCAGTAATTCGATCAGTTCATTTCTGTGTTGGAAGATTTCGGATCTTCTTTCCGTTAAGTTCCGCAAACAAATTTTCTAACTCCAACATCGCAGGCTGAAACAAGTATACTGATGGAACCTGCTAAAGTTGCTCATGCACAACAGTGCAGCTAATCTCGATGGTTGCAGAGCTAATCGCTGCCAACCTCTGCACCAGTGCCCCAGACATGTATTGCATACGGTATTAAAAGTGAACGTGTTCACCCAAGAAGCAAACTACCTTTACTATTTATTGTTGAAATGAACATCTGTTCGATCCCTACCATTGAGTAAATGGTAGGGATCCGGTATCAGACAGTATCAAATGGATGAATATCTGGAGTACCTGTTGCGCAAAGACTGCAAAAGCAGGAACGTCAAATCTATTTCTAGAGTTGATCGAGGACATACGGTAGATTTACCTTGTAGTTTAGTTATCTTAGTTTACATATTGTGCGTGTCCACTTATGCCCGATTTCACCAACGGATGTTAAAATCGACGTTAACAAATGTAACGTAACAATTGTCACAGCGCTAACACTAATGTTAAATTTCTTGCATTTCACCAACCTGTTATCTGAAAATGTTAAGAAAGCTGTCTTAACGCCAAGAAACTTGTAAATATATCAGTTATAGAAGGCTATGGATGAGTCGTATTATTTTCTGAACGAACTGCGATGCGCATTTGTTTTCATCTTCGTCTGCACAAGCTGAAAAATGGCGGATGAACAAAATCATAAATAAAGCCGTGAGACAAATTTCTCGTCGATGGAGAAAGAATTGTTAACTGAATTGGTGACGGAGTGTCAGGATATCGTGGAAAATAAGAGGACAGATGCGGTGAATGTAAAAGAGAAAGATGTCACGGGGAAAATATTGGAAACGAATTTAATTCAAATGCATGTGTCACTACTACAAGCACCAAACAACTTGTTAGTATTACGTAAATTTAAAACGAGGTGCGAAACACAAGTGACTAAACGTTTCAAGACGGGAGGTGGACAATGTATTATCCACATAATTCATTGAATTATAAAATCGCAAGGTTATTAAGTCTTGAAGCAAAGGCGAGATCGGCATATTCCTTTCGATGAATGTTCTAACCTATCTTGTACTTCCGCAGTGACCTTCATAGCAACATGTTTCGACAGTCTAAACCTCCGTAAAAATTTTTCTTCTGATAGTTCCTCAAAATCATTTCTCCTCATTGGCCGTACTCTATTACGAATGCCATTTAGACGGTCTTAAATATAGCAAATCGACATCAACAGCTGCGTTCACGCCCGCCATCTTGACTATTTACAATTGTTAACGCAAGGCTACACTGAAAATTCCAACTTCTATAATACTAAACATTATGAAAGTTTAGCCATATAATTAAAGAATCATTTTAAACTTGCATGCAAATTTTCAAGTTGTTACACCAAATAGTTCATTAATTATTAACTTTTTTTGTGAAAATATTGTAAAAATAAAAAATGTTCTACACGTCAAAAAATTTCAGCTTTTAAGTTGAATTTTTGCTTTCGGCTAGTACATAGCAATTTTGAAAGACTCACATTCTTATTTTTTGGAATGTTCTTGTAGCATTTGTTCTAAAGTATTTTCCATGTGTTAACTATAAACATTTTGAAAATATTAACTTTTTTTATACCTTAACGCCATATAATTTTCAACTCATGTGCATTAACAAAAAAGGGGAATGTAAAGTTTCTTATTTACATATTATGGACCTATCCTGTAAGTTTCACCAAGTTAAATGAAAAACTTTGACGCGTGATGCATTTCTACTGAAATGCGTTAGAAAAAAGTTTGTCAGAAAATTAACTTAAAAGTACTGATTGTTACTTTTAACGACTGTTAAAGGTCTCTTTAAATTGCCACGTAATGTCCTAAAATGGTGCAAATGGTAAAAATGGCATGTCATCTATTACAACAAACCCTAAGCTATCAAAAATGCCAAAAAAGTAAGTTCCATGATTTTCAACATTTTCGGCGAATTTTCAGAGTAGCCTTGCCTTAAGGACTTAACATCAGAAATTTGGCTTGTTAGTTTAACAATAGATTTAACATGAGTGTTACGCTAACACTTGTTGGTGAAATGCAATTTTTGTTTTAAGTATTGCTAAACTAGTGTTAAGTCTTAACATCTGTTGGTGAAATCGGGCATTAGTGTGTATACAGTTTACTTGGTGTACGTTAGCTAAATTCATTAATATATTGGTTAAGCTTTAGATCAGTGAAACTTTCACCAATTCATTGACTATAGTGTATCGACGTTTTTAAAGTTATCTGCAAAGGACAGGGTAATGGTAGGACCAATGTTGGCAACAATGTAACCTGTCTGCTACTGACATTGCCGCATGCGCAGTAAGTACGCATATTTGGAATTAGCTTTTATGCGTTTAATTTCAAATAAGCTTTAGAGAGAATTTAAAGTATTTGTTTTTATATTTGGATGATATTTGTGACTTTTTATAAGATACAATATCGCAAGTTACAGTCTGATTTTTTAAAAAAGGTACATGACAGCTGTCAAGCAAGGGACGTGGGGGGTAAGAGAGAAAGGTCGTTCCTATGGAAACGCAAAGATTGCCATATTGGTTGCCATATTCCTCAGTTCAGTTATCTCTATTTGTAAGCGGAAAACAAAGTTTGTTTGAGCATTCAGTTGCCTTGTGCATTGTTAGCCTACTTTGTTAAAACACTATCAAAATAGAAATTAATTATTCTTTCACACTGGCCGTGTGTAGGCTAAATTGTGGAAACGTTGAGTCAACGGCACGTTGGCCATAGTAGCACAATGGTAGTGCGGCTGGACGGAAACCAGAAGATCCGTGGTTCAAATCCCGGCTATGGCATTGAATTTTTCAGTCTGACTCAACGTTTCCACAATTTAGCCTACACACGGCCAGTGTGAAAGAATAATTTATTTCCATTAATTAACCTAATAGTGGTTAACTATAAAGCCCGGGCCTTAAAGAACTTACATGTAGTAAGTCGCCATTAAGGTAGTTGTCTCATGTGTTTATGAGAACTACTAAGTGGTTTACCGGGAAAAATAAGAGTCAGTTGGAGAATTTAATGTCATATCGGCACGTTGGCCATAGTAGCACAATGGTAGTGCGGCTGGACGGAAACCAGAAGATCCGTGGTTCAAATCCCGGCTATGGCATTGAATTTTTCAGTCTGACTCAACGTTTCCACAATTTAGCCTACACACGGCCAGTGTGAAAGAATAATTAATTTCCATTAATTAACCTAATAGTGGTTAACTATAAAGCCCGGGCCTTAAAGAACTTACATGTAGTAAGTCGCCATTAAGGTAGTTGTCTCATGTGTTTATGAGAACTACTAAGTGGTTTACCGGGAAAAATAAGAGTCAGTTGGAGAATTTAATGTCATATCGGCACGTTGGCCATAGTAGCACAATGGTAGTGCGGCTGGACGGAAACCAGAAGATCCGTGGTTCAAATCCCGGCTATGGCATTGAATTTTTCAGTCTGACTCAACGTTTCCACTATCAAAATACGTCGTTCTGGTAGCAAAACTTAGTGGCAATAAGATTAGAGGTTGACCGAGGATTCATGGTCCAAGACAAAGCTCAGCTTACGGTCGGGGTGTTACATTGCATAGCCAAGCTAGAGAATTTGTCTGTTCTCTTAGGGAATTGAACAGGAAGAGAATTTACTTCTTCACAATTAAGCGCTTATTACTTTTAACCAAATGAGAAAAAGGACTGTACGTGCCCTTAAAATAAGTGGGCTGACTGTTTCTAGAATTTCTAAAGAGAAGCAGCTACAGCCAGGTCCATCAGGAAGTGTAATTCCTGGGAAACAACGACCAAGAGCATCTCCATAGTTTTCAATTAGATGCCATAAGAAGGCACATCTATGACTATTACCCCGAAAGGAGCATCCTACTATACGTAAGCTTCTTTCTTCTCTTAAAGAAGCAAAGCTATTTGAAGTAAGCCTTAGCTCTTTGAACAAAGTCTTCCATGATCTGGAATTTAAATTTAAAAACATAACAGTAAACTAATAACAGTAAACTACTACTCGAAAGATCAGATACTGTAGCGCTAAGGGATTTGTTTTTAAAATAAACGATGATTAAGAACATGCATTAAATAGTGTGGTTGGATGAAATTTGGGTAAACGCCGGACATATCGTGTCAAAGTGCTGGAATGACAGCACACTTGAAAGATCACAAAAGGACATAATAGGAAAAGGTGACCGCTTTATTATTGGGCATGACGGTACGTCGCGTGGTTCTGTTGATGGCGCCCTCCTCTTCAAAACGGGAGGGGGGGGGGGGGATTGAGACTATCACATGGCCCATGGTCATGAACACATACGCGTCAATATTCCGGCACACCAGCGCCACTAGTCGTTAATAAATTATTTTTAAAATACCCATCCGTGTGAATATGCCATAACACAGTGAAAGTGTATTGAGAAGAGTTTATTTTTGTTCTTAAAGTAGGCTAATGCCCGATTTCACCAACAGATGTTAAGACTTGACGCGAGTTTAGCAAAGGTTATAACAAAAATTGCATTTCACCAACAAGTATTAGCTTAACACTCGTGTTAAATCTCCTGTTAAACTAACAAGCCAAATTTCTATTGTTAAGTCCTTAACAATTATCAACAGTCAAGATCACGGGCGTGAACGCTATATATAAGACCGTCTAAATGGCATTCGTAATAGAGTACGGCCTATGAGAAGTTATTTTGAGGAGCTGTCAGAAGAAACTTTTTTACGGAGGTATAGACTGTCAAAACAAGTTGCTATGAAGGTCACTGCGGAAGTACAAGAGAGGTTAGAACATGCATCGAAAGGAAGCCCGCCTCGGTAGCGTGGTGGTAGCATGTCTGCCTCACGTTCAAGAGGTCCCGAGTTCGAATCTCGGTCAGGGTGAGTTACTTGGATAAGGTTTTTTCCGGGGTTTTCCCTTATCCTGAAAGACGAAAGTCGGGTAACTGTAAGCTCTATGGACTCCGGGCTCATTTGAGAGTAATTTCACCCATTCTATTCATCGTCCGATATGACTTACCGTAGGAGGACATAAATTACAAAAAAAAAAAAAAAAAAAAAAAAAATCGAAACGAATACGCCGATCTCGCCTTTGCTTCAAGTATTGGCGATTTTATAATTCACTGAATTATGTGGATAATACACTGTCCACCTCCCGGCTTGAAACGTTCAAGTAACTCGTGACTTGTCGTTCTTCGCTCCTCGTACATGAATTGAAAGGAACATGCCGATCTCGTCTTTGCTTCAAGTATTACTAACTTGGCGATTTTATAATTCACTGAATTATGTGGATAATACACTGTCCACCTCCCGGCTTGAAACGTTCAAGTAACTCGTGACTTGTCGTTCTTCGCTCCTCGTACATGAATTGAAAGGAACATGCCGATCTCGTCTTTGCTTCAAGTATTACTAACTTGGCGATTTTATAATTCACTGAATTATGTGGATAATACACTGTCCACCTCCCGTCTTGAAACGTTCAAGTCACTGGTCACTTGTCCTTCGCTCCTCGTTTCAAATTTACGTAATACTGACGAAGTTGTTTCGTGCTTCTAGTAGTGACAAATGAATTTGAATTAAATTCGTTTCCCATTTTCTCCCACGTGACATCTTTCTCTTTTACATTAACCGCACCCGTCCTATTATTTTCCACGGTATCATACTTCGTCACCAATTCAATTAACAATTCTTTCTCTCGATGAGAAATCTGTCTCGCGGCTTTTGTTTACGATTTTGTTCACCCACCATTTTTTCAGCTGTGTGCAGACGAAAATGAAAACAAAAGCGCATCGCAGTACGACTCATCCATAGCCTTCGATAGCTGTAATATTTACAAGTCTCTTAGCGTTAACACGTGTTTGTTAACATTTTCAGAAAACAGGTTGGTGAAATACAAGAAAAGTAACAGCTTTGTTAGCGTTGTGACAATTGTTACGTTACATTTGTTAACGTCGATTTTAACATCTGTTGGTGAAATCGGGTATAATACATATTAAATGTGCATGTTTTCGTTGAGGTGAGGTAAACTCGAACGCTCATTTCTATATTTCGAGTATGTTTCGAAAAGGTAAAGACAGGGATATGCATAACTTGCTGTCTGCTTCTCGGCAAAATTACAGCTCCCCATGTGAAGAAGCAGATGACCTTTATATATCTTCTTTTACAGTCTGATGTGAAGGTCATCTGTGATACAACCTACTAAGATAATTACTAGGCTTCGGATATGATTTTAGGTTAACTTTTATTATAATGACACGTTGTATACAAGCAAGCGGAGAGGAAAGAGGCACCAGTTTCACGCGCTACTGAGTCTGAATGGCCAACAGTGCTTGGATAGGGAGAGGTCGCAGTAAAACCTGTGCGCACCTACACATTTTTCGAAGTACAATAACAAAAATCCTATCGGAAGGCTAGTAATGTCTACCCTCAATTTCAGTTTCATCAGTTTTCTACATTCATAAATACGTATTGAAATTTGGCGTATTTATGCAGGAATAGAAATAGCACTAAGATAAGACAAAGGGCGTTTTATTCTTTTGACTGAAAACGAGGCACATAGGTATCAGTCTTCCTTCCCAACTTTTTTTCCTTGGATCTGCGGAGATAACAATTAAAATAAAAATGCACTTGAGCACTTAACTGTTTCCCAAGGCTATTGGACAGTTTTCCGGTTACTAAAATTAAGACTCCAAATATTCGGTACTTCAATGGCAATTTTCTTTTCTAAATCACTACACTTTGCAGTGTTTTTCTAGATAGATTATCAAAGCATGAATAAAAAGTTTCTATTTAAATATAAAAATATAGTTGTTTTGGTAAGACAAAATTGCTAATTTGCTATAGGAAACCAATATAATGGAAGTAAATGAAACAGCGTTTTGTAGTTAATGTGGAATATGATAATCCAAATTGTCTAATATAGTAATCGTCTAGTAATACTTTCGCAATGCAAGATTTAAGCACTGCCTTTAAAATAAATGTAGTTGTTTATTATTATTATTATTATACAGCTCTATAATTTAGAAATTATACGAAAACATTATGACATCTCCCTGCACATGAAAGTTGATCTCGTTTTCAGAGTTATTTCTTTTCTTTTAAGAATATTGTTATGCTGAGTTGATCTTGTTTCAATATTATTCGAGTTTTAAAAATCCGAGCGCTGTCTAGAACATATTATTTATCGCACATGTTAAAAGTGGTTTTATTTTGCTCTTACGACTGCAAAACGACGGCCTCTTGCGTCATTTACATTTACTAATAAAATAAAACCCTCTTTTTATTCCTTAAAATGTATTATTATAATAGAATTCCTAATACTAATGCTATAAGGGCTAAGCACAATGATAATGTGGACCCGCCTCGGTAGTGTAGATGGTAGTGTGTCTACCTCATGTTCAAGAGTTCGAAACTCGATTAGCGTGAGTTACTTAAATAAGGTTTTTCCGGGGTTTTCCCTTATCCTGAAATGTCGGGTAACTCTAAGCTCTAAGCTCCATGGATTCCGGACTCATTTGAGCATCATTTCACCCATTTTATTCATCATCCGATATGATTTAAAGTTGGAGGACGTAAAAAAAACCAATGATAATGTATTCTAAAAGTAAATGTAATCTATCTTTTAAAAAAGTTTATCTTTTAAAATGTATCTTTTTTTAAAAAGATTCTTTATTTATTTATTTTTATTTTTAATTTATCTTTAAAAAACTTTTCGTTTTGCATTCAATATTTATTTTTGACAGAATCCCAAAGATCTTGCATTTACTTCATGTTTACTTTACATCTTTGTTGCGACATTCTGAAACAGTACGCTGACATAAGGAACTTGTAGATCTGCATTCGCTTTAACTATGAGGCAATACTGTGGGCTTGATATTTGTGCTATTTTCTTAACTTAAATACTTAATGTATTAAATTATTTGTCACACATAAGTGTAAGAAGTTGTGAGACCAATGTGTAGATAACCTGAATACTCCTCAACGAAGAGTACAAAATTCAAACACTTGAAAGTTTATCATATTAATTTGCTGTGTCAAAGCCGTCACAAATCATAACCACTGCCATTAAATAATGACTGTTTTAGTAACTTATTGCAATGTTTGTTTTTAGTTTAGTGAAGTTTACAAAGCGGAAAATAATTTCCAACATCGGCATTATATTAGAGAGATGTTACTTTTTATAGTGTTTAGCTCATAACATTTCTTGTTCCTGTCTATATTCGTTTTAATTCTTAGTTAAAATGATATGTAGTGCGAACAACAGTAACGACATACTGTAGAAAACTTTCTGAAATGAGCAAAAGTGGTTATCATCCAGATGGCACTCGATTTCATCCAATTGCCAAAGATGTTGGAGAGCGAAATTACATAATTTGCACATAACAAAGACTAATTCGACGAAATGCCATCACCAGAGGAGATCATTACGTCAAGCATATTGTTCTGTCATCTTGCGCTTGATGTTCTCCAAGATAATGAGAAGCAAATAGAAACCTCGGGGATTCTATCCTTGTCAACTGCTTTAAAAATAATTCCGCGTGAATTTCCCGTAAGGTTAGATGTTTAAGTTAATTGGTGGAACTTAATAATTTCTTCACACTAGCCGTACACAGGCTAAGGTGTTGTATGGATAGAGTCAACATGAAAAAGTCAATGCAATGACTGGGATTTGAACCACGGATCTCCTGGTTTCCGTCCAGTCGCTCTAACCCATTGAGCTACCATGGCCAACGTGCCGTCCTGACATTAAATTCTCCAGTTGACTCATGTATTCCCGGTAAACCACTACGGGCTCTCGTATCCGAGATACACCATTTGTGGTGACTTAATATCCTAAGTACTTATTCCCAGGCTTCACCATTAAACTCTTGTTATTTAAGTTCTTTGGTGGAAATTACTCATTTCTTCACACTAGCCTACATGGCACGTTGGCCATGGTAGCTCAATGGGTTAGAGCGACTGGACGGAAACCAGGAGATCCGTGGTTCAAATCCCGGCCAAGGCATTGAATTTTTCATGCTGACTCTATCCATACAAAGGTTAAATGTGCTTAAACAAGTTATGGTGTGATTCATTAGCATATTAGCACATATGTCTTTGTTCATTACATGTTCATAATATAATCCTTTAAATGTTTTGGTATTCCTATAAAATGTCGTTCTATTGTTCACCTTACGCTAATCCGGGATATTTTTAAAACTAAACAATCTCACACTGAGCAATATGGAGCTGGTTATCGACTACATCTATGTTTGGATGGTCAGCGTCTGCTGCACAAGTCATACATCATAGGTTCGAATTCCCGCTTTGAAGCTTCGCATCACCTATTTCCTTGCAGCAAACGCAATACATAATGCCATTTTCCTTGTTATCAGTTGTGTAAATAATATAGGTATATTATTAAGTTACATAACTTTATATTGTACATTATACTACTTACATTTTGGAAAACCTGTATTATCTACTTTAATGAACCCCTCTCCCACCTTCGTACCCGTTAAAGTCGTTTTTCAATTTATAATTTTGTTTCAGATATCTTTGAGGTGGATGTTTGAGGGAACTCGCCCTGTGTGTTTCCGTACTCTTTTGGAATATCGCAGTTTCAGAATTAGTAAATATACGAGGTTTGTTAAAACATTAGTGCAAATTTTGTGGTTTTTTTTTTTCAAAAGGTATTTATTTATTCATGAATACCTATTTTGTCCCCTTCAAAGTAATCCCTATCAGATATTTATTATACACTTGGCCAACGTTTTTTCCAACCGTCGAAGCACTTTAACAAATAGTTTTCTGTGATGTTGTCCAGCTCCTTCTTCGATGCCGTCTTCATCTCTTCAATCGTGGCGTAGCTTCGTCCTTTCATGTGTCTCTTCAGTTTTGGGAACAAAGAAAAGTCACAAGAAGGCTAGGTCTGCATAGTACGGTGGCTGCGACATCATAAATGTTTTTGGCCAAAAATAGGCGCACAAGCAATGATGTGTGAGCAGCGGCGTTATCATGGTGCAAAAGCCAATTTTTGTTCTTCCACAAATCCGGACGTTTCTGGCGCATTGCTTCGCGCAAATTGCGCATAACTTGCAGCTAATATTCCTTGTTGACCGTTCTACCCTGTAGCAAGAACTCATGATGCAGTCGAAGAAAACTGTAAGCAAAACCTTCACATTCGGCCGCACTTGGCACACTTTTTTCGGTCTTGGCTCGTTTGGCAGCTTCCATTGGGATGATTGAGTTTTAGTGTCCACGTCATAACCATAAACCCATGAGTCGTCACCAGTTATGACCCTATGGAGCAAATTTGGGTCGTCGTGGACGGAGTTCAACAGCTTCTAAGCAACGTTAATGCGATGGTGTTTTTGGTCGAAATTGGGCAACTTTGGTACGAATTTTGCTGCGACCTGTCTCATGACCAAATCATTGTCCGAGCCAGTCGATATGTTTAGGTCCTCAACAACTTCTCTAACGGTGATTCGACGATTGGCCAATACTATTTTCTTCACTTCTTCAATACTTTCATCCGTTACTGACGATTTCTGGCGTCCGGGACGCTTTTCGTCGTTCACATCTTCTCGATCCTCTGAGAACCTTTTGTACCACCGATAAACGTTGCTTTGGCCCAAGGTAGCTTCACCATATGCCACAGTCAACATTCGGAATGCATCTGCCTACTTAATTTTTTCACACAAAAGTTGATACAGATTCTTTTTTCCATTTTTTGGAATAGCCCAAAATCGAAGAAGTGCCAAAACACATCCACGTAAAGTATCTGTCAACAATTAACCGAACATTCAAAATGGCCGAGCTTGTAAACATAAGTGGGGACATCAGTACCAACATAACGCCACAAAAGAATTGAAAATCGAATATAGGTAGTCCGCAAAAATTCAAAATTCGTGATACTTTTTGAACAGATCTCGCACCTGACTGGCCCTATATATAGGTACTTCCGTATTGTTCTTTAGTACCACAGTTTCAGATATACTCGATATAACTCATTCCGTATTGTTTATATAAGTGAAGAGAACTGTTCAGGCTGTTCCCAAAATATTCGATGTATACTTTCATTTGCATTATAAACATCTTATTCCTTTAATCAAAATTGTTGGAGCGTTTCTTAGAAAACTAAAGATTATAAAAAGCTCTTTCACGTAAAGGTGCTTTTGGGTAGGGCGTTTTCTTGAAAATCTCTTCGCGTCTTTGGTAGATGAGAACCTAAATACCAAGTTAAAATTTTATCGGACATTTGGTATTGGGATTATATTATTCGGGGTCACACTTATACATACAACCTCTTCAAATATTTCATTCAGGGGAACTCAAAATATGTATTTTCGATGACATTTCGGACTTTTTGAAAAAAAAAACGCAAGATTTTGCCCACGTACATAAATAAAAATTGCCAAAAACCAAATTGCATTAACTAATGACCATATTGGTTTTTAGTCACCAAAATATTGTTGGATACACTATGTTTAAAGCTTAAAGTATTTGATAGCCTGCAGGCAATCTAACATAAAAGTACATAAATACTCTCCCACTTAATTATATGGGTTGAAACGATGCCATTACAAGAGAACACATTGTCTTAGAAATCTTTCATACTCGTTTTTGCAGTCGGCATCCTTACAAGTTCATCATTTTGCGCGAACTTAAAGCATTTCAAATGAACTCATCTTCATAACTTCTATCTGTCCAAGCACCTGGGTATAAATCGTTGAAAATATATAAGTAAATCTGAAACGTACTGAATGTTCCATTAAACTATTGGAAATCAGATTTTCTGATAAAACTGTCTCAGATAGGATATTAAATTAAATTCCTTTTCTGTATTTTGTATTACAGAGCAATTTTACAAGTATTTTCATACTTTATTTTATGTAACATAACTTTTATAAATTTCCAAAGGACCACATATCCTGAAATAAAAATACTTGTCTTATCTAGTATTTTTATACAAAAATTAACTAAGAAATTACTAAAAGACTTGACTAAACAGTAACGCTGGTAGCGTGGAGATAAATTTAGTGAATATTACGATTGAAATCTTCAAAATTGCAGTGAAAAATGCAAATTAATATTTCATATGAATCCTAAATAATACGGCGTATGAGGTATTCTCTTTTAACGGCAGAATATTGCACAATTATTTATGGAATATTTTAAATTTTAGCATAGCAAGTACGGGGTTCTGTATTTACTACCTCCTTTGATTGTAACTCATATCCGTGAGTGAAACCCACATTTAAATGTTTTACATCAATGGTGTGTGTTTTTTGCTTTTACTACATGTGGCTCCGCAGGCGGTGATACTGATGATATTGGGACACCCCCTGGAAGAAGGGTGAGGTGACAGGAGACAGAGGGCGGCCAACCCCACGGAGTCATCACACTACAGAGGGCGGGGTACACTTTGCCAGATAGAAACTATCCGGCGGTTCAGGACAATCGACACCGTGGTCCTGAAACAGTCACGAGACCGGTTCGGAGACGTGAGGATACCCCCCCCCCCCCAGGACAAGAATGACTCCTGGTAGGCTTGCACAACCGGCATCCAGCCAACCTCATTCCTGAATCGGCCCACTAGGTGGTCTCAGAGACCGGAGTCCGTCCCGCCGAAGGAGAGTGTTCACTCAGAGCATATCCTGCCATGCACCGCCGAGACTCCCGCCGACGCTTCTACCCTGAAAGAGACCGCCAGATGAGAGATGATATGAAATGATAATGGAGGGATAGGAAATTTGGGGGATGTAATTAACCTATCCAGCATTCGCCTGGCGACCCGTAAAACCCCCCGAAAAACCATGTGTCACTAGATTGGCCACGGGAATCAAACCCGCACCTCCGGAATGCGGGCCACAGACGAAACCGTCTGAGCCTGGAGCTCCGTCGGGCTGAAGAAGCTACCTGCACCTGTTAGGGACCCACCTTGGCTGTAATGCTGCCGGTGATAAGTTGTGGCCGCCTATAGAGTACTTTCATCTCAACCGTCCTCCCAGGGTGTGACGCACAATACGCCCTCGGCTGAAGAACTGGAGTCCCCACCTTGCTAGACAAATACTCGTTTAAAGGGTTATTTTTTAAACGTGAGTGATGAGTTAATATATCATCTTCCCCCGTTCTTTATGACACTATTGTACTATGCTGTAAGTACTTAAATCCCAGGCTTCCTGGTTAAACCATAGTTAAAACATAGTTTTAGGTAAATTGATGGAAATAGTCATTTCTTCCACACTAGCCGTGTGTAGGCTAAGGTCTGAATGAGTGGGATTTGAACCATGGATCTCCCGGTCTCCGTCCGGTTGCTCTAAACCACTGAGCTACTATGGCCAGCACGCTGACATGACATTAAATTCTCCAACTGACTCGTATATTTCCCGGTAAACCACTAGGAGTTCTCATATACAACGAGACACGCACCCTTTATGGTGACTTACAATGCTGTAAGTACTTAAGTCCCAGGCTTCGTAGTTAAACCACTATGTTTTTAGGTAAATTGATGGGAATAGTAATTTCGTTCATGCTATCCCGGCTAAACATTGAATTTTTCAGTCTAACTACTCTTTCAGACCTTAGCCTACACACGGCTAGTGTGTAGCAGGAATGCCTGATTTCAATAACTTTCCTCAATAGTCAACCAAGTTCCAGTAATGCTGGGTTACCTCTAACTATGGGTCGGAATGCTTCAGTAACTTTTCATATTTTCATCGTATATAATCACAGTTTAAGGTTTTGTGCCTTGTCTTCGGTCTCTAGTTATTTAATAAGCTAAGAACTGCGTCGTTTTCATATAATGCATACATCATAATGTACAGAATAAATAAAGCTTAGATTGGTGAATATGTAGATTCTCCATTCCCAGGCAACTAGGGTAAGCGCTTTGGAAAACATCCCAGTTTTCTACTATCCAGGAAAGTAATATTATAGATTGTTAATTGTAAAATATCGGTTAAATAATGTCTACCATTACATGGACACCATTTTCTCTATATATACCTAGAATTGTTTAATATACCCGTTTATATATATATATATATATATATATATATATATATATATATATATATATCCTAACAGGTAAAAATTACATATGCTAGGAATCAACATATCACGGAATACTATTCAAATAGTAAACTGGTGACATATGGAGTGTCTCAAGGTTCCGTCCTCGGTCCCCTAGTTTTTATAATATATGTCAGTGACCTTCCAAATATCAGTGAAGGGAGAATATTTATGTATGCTGATGACACATCAATAGTAAATACAGGTATAAGTTCGCAAGCTTTGGAAAATACAATAGTAAGTAATACAACACGAGTTATACAGTATTTTAGGTCCAATAACTTACACATAAAGACAAATTATATTCAGTTTCAAACTCCACAGAACTGATCGCCATCAAATACAAATATAAGAATTGAAGACAGGGAAGTAAATGTGTGTGTACGCGCGCGTGTGTGTGTGTGTGTGTGTGTGTGTGTGTGTGTGTGTGTGTGTGTGTGTGTGTGTGTGCGCGCGCGCGCGCTTTCCTCCGTAAGTATGCAGAAACTTAAAGCTAAACGATGCAACATTAATCATTTTGTGAAAGGATGAAAGGAGAGAATCTACAGCATTTCAAATCGTAACAAAATTTATTAATGGTTTCGTGGAATAAATCCCGCCATATTTAAAGGAGAAGAATTGTTGTTTATTTTCCAATAATATTGCAGCATAGAATGCTCTCATTCCGATACTACGACCAGAGGTAAGACTCGTTGCTCCAGAGCGTCGAGGCATCTGTAAGAATTCTACCAGATTGTCACCAAAGGTGAGAGTAATTAATCATCCATCATTACGCCTTTTGCAATTTGTCCCGTTGCAAGGCTGCACGTTGATTGATTGGTGAGCCTGTGGAGTATGACAAGCCAGTAGATTTAGCCCAATGGATACACCCTGCAGAAAGGATGGAGATCTGTGAAGCAACTAATGAACAATATAAAATTGAAGTATTTACAGAAGGCAGCAAGATGAACGGAGAAGTGGGAGCAGCAAAAGTCCAGCAAGTAAAATTGAAGCTTCATGATAAGTGCTCCAATAACCGAGCTAAACAGATAGCAATCTACAAGCCCTAAAAGAAATTGGGGAAATGAAGGAAATCCCTAATAAAGAAACAACAGCGGCTATTTATATAGATAGCAAAGTAACCATTGATTTATTAAAAAAAGCATAATAAACATGGACATATATTTGAAGAAATCAGAAAAACTAAAAAGTTCGTACACGTAAGAATATACGGAAACGCAATAGCGGATAAACTAGCCAAGGAAGCAACAGAAGGAAATGATGTGGCAATAGTATATAATAAAATGCCGAAGAGCTCAGTAAGAGAAGCCGAGAGTAAGACGAGCATAGAAAGGTGGCAACAATGTGGACAAACTCAACAAAAGGAGCATTTCCATCAGTGCAAGACAGGCTAAGGATCAAGATTTCTATTACAAAAAAAAAAATGGTAACAGGACACGGGCCAGTAAGAACATACTTCTACAGATTCAATATTTCGGAATCTCCAGAATGTCCATGAAGTGGTACCGAACAAACAGTCCAACATCTTTGATGGGAATGCTCAATACGGGATCGACATCGTAAAAACTTAAAAGCGGCAACTGAAGTGGACAAAATTAGCCAATTGGCTATGAATAAATAATTAAAAAGCACTTGAAGGCGTTTGCACACTTTACAAACAGTATAGACTTCAACTAACTGTAACAGTAGTTTTGTATATATGTAAATATTATATTATGTAACTGATAAGATAATGTAGGCGCATATAAAAATAAACAATGTACAAAGACGTAAGACTTGAAGCTTACGCGGCGAGCGTTATTGATTAAGGCTTCACGAGTGATCAGCCGCGTCAAATTTAAGAAGATCGAGCGTTCGGCCATAGAGTGTAAAATGGCCGAAAGCTCCATCTTCTTAAATTTGACGCGGCTGATCACCCGTAAAGCCTTAATCAATGTACAAAGACGACTACAGAAAATGAGAAATTGTAGAAAATATGTAAAATCCATGTAATGTTACTATATGTAATGGAGCATGGCGATTCAGGTAAAAAGTAAAAAGGGGCTTTGTAATCCCTTTTTGATCTTTTAATAGTTTATGAAATGAAAATCTATGGTTTTTTATTTCCATCCGAAGGAATTGGTCTTTTCAGTGGTGAAGAAATTGTCAAAATCGGTTGAGTGGTATTTCAACTTACCACCTCCCCCCCCCCCCCAACCACCAACCACACAAACACAAGTGTTGTGTCTTTATAATATTAAATAAAGATTGTCTAAACAAGCAAATATGGTATATAGACTATAGAACACATCTACCCACGTTACAACAGCAAAACAGGAATTGTATTTTTATGTACTTAAATTAATAACAAATAATGGTAAATCCATAAAATTTCAATTTCCAAGAAACTTAGCGAATCCGGTTGCTTTGGTTAAAAGCCAAGCCTTTTGTATTTCAGAAAGCGTTGTTTTGTCAACCTGCTACAAATCTTAGGATCCCTTTATCAAGAGAAGTTACATTAACATGTTCAAGCTCTGTTGTAAGCGAGTGGGTGTAAAATGACTTGTTCGCTCAACTGAATGGAAATCTTAATTTCTCTAGGGCGCGAACTGAGGAGCCTTCTCTTGCTCCACTAACCTTTATAATGGTTTAGGAAATTCTGTGTAACTGTGCCAACTGAGGCAGAATTGTGTACTTATGAGCGAGGAAGCCGTTTAAGTGTCCATAAACATCTAGAGCAGTGGTAACCAAACAGAGGGGGACTGAATGAAAAAGGGGACAACTAATACAGTAATTAGAGGGGGAAAACGCTCGTTTGGAACTACTGTTTAAGACGTAGTAAAACTTTTGCAAATGATTGCTATTACTGTAGTCATCGATATTCAGATATTGAGGTATGGTGGAGCACTCACAATTAGCTCTGAAGCTTTATTTCCAATCTTTGTAAACGAAGCGTCGGCTTAAGTTTTTAGGTACCGAGCGGGATGGCTCAGGTGGCTTCGTCTTTTGCCCGCATTCGGGAGGCCCGGGTTCGATAACCGTGGCCGACATACCTGACCCATGCTTCTTTTTTTCGTGGTTTTACCCGAGTCGCGAGGCGAATGCTGCGTAGGTTAATTAAATCCCCCGAATTTTCTGTTCCTCCATTTCATCTCCATTATTATTTCACCTCATCTCTCATCTGATGGACTCTTTCAGAGTTGAAGTGTCGGTGAATGTCTCGGCGGTGCATGGCAGGATGATATGTTCTGTAGGAGCTACTTCCTCCTCCGGTAGGTCGGTTGCCGATCTCCATACCGGCTGCTGGGACCATTTCGTAACCGAAAGTAGTAATCCTAATGCTAAGTTTTTATGTGCCTCTGTTATATGGAAGTTTTTTATGGGGAGCAATGCACCTTTTCCTTATACGGGTAATAAGTGTTAGAATTTTCTGAAATGTATAACATAGTTGTGTCCTTAACGTCTCCTTAGCAAAGACATCGCAATCCGTATCTATGGCATTTGTAACTCTGAAGATGTAAATGAATGGTCTGCATCAATCAGAATTGACTTGAAAGGACTTTTATTACATTTTTTCTCGTAAAGTCGCGCTGCTCGAACAGTTACCATGACTTTATCTTTGTTAAAAGAAACCCCTCAGCTGCCGCTGCTTCCCGGCCCTGTGCCAGGCACCAATGAACGCATCACTTCAACCAATGGAATTCGCAGGAATCACAAATGACAGATAGATGTCCACTCCACGTGGAGTTCGTTATCTTAGAGGTATCTATTACCAAAGATAAATCGAGCAGTGCGACTATACCATGATTTACAGATTAACATACTGATCAAATAATTCAGTGTTCATTTAATAAACAAATGTATATTGGGATGTTTGCTCCATTTATATCCCACCTATAACTGCAATGGTCATTTCGGCGGCCGTTCACCTTTGGAACACATCGCTTATTGGCCATGGTGTTAACTCGTATATGTTGCGTTGCTAGTACTTCTGAATGTTTTTATCATTAGATCATGCATTAGTTCGCACTCTCATTCATACTTCCAGACTCTGGTGAAAATGGAGAATCACCTTGGTTAGAGAAAAGTCCCCACCCCCGAATCTAACCCGGGACCCATCGCATGGCAGGCAGGTGCTCCACGGACTGAGCTACAAATATATTTGAATTTGGAAACAGTGTGAAATTATATCCCTGTTATTTTTTCAGAGTTCCGAATTTTGTTTTTGTTGTTACATTTTTTAATAATTCAAATGTTGAACTTTTTCAGAGTAACAAAGCACAGAGTATTCAGATTACTTATGTCAAAAATGATACGTGGTTAAATAGGTTTATTGTTTTTCTATGCGACATCTTTATTCACTTGACTAGTTGCTGCAAAACACATGCATGTGCAAACTTATCTGAACATTCTACTTGCATCTGCCTCTGCTGCACCAAGACACGACTTGAAGAAAATCCTGGCTGTTTGATGACATACCATATTTGACAGAGCAATGTGGCGGATACCATCACTACCGATTCAGAGAGAAATGGCTTTATTTATACTTGAACAATCTGTTAACTACTCTTGAAGAGCAGCAGTTGTCTCTTAAGTGCCCAGGTGGCCTCCGTTCCATTCCTTTTGACTTACGATGGTCCTGCTTATAAATTTGAAGTTGCTGTGAAGTCATTCCTCAGCTTTTCTTAAAACATGGCTTTTGCATTCTGTTTTACCATCTGTCATTTAGATTAAATAATGTATCAGTTCTCTAATGCGGCAGTACTTTTCATTTCATGAATGCACTGCACTCTTATTACTATTTATTTATGTTTTTCTATAAAAGTGCAACCACATTTTGGAGCATTTATTTTTTGAATCTTAAGATAGCCGTTATAATTATTATGATTGGTCTGCGATTAAATAATAATAATAATAATAATAATAATAATAATAATAATAATAATAATAATAATAATAATAATAATAATAATAATAATAATAATAATAATAATAATAATAATAATAATAATAATAATAATAATAATAATAATAATAATAATAATAATAATAATAATAATAATAATAATAATAATAATAATAATAATAATAATAATAATAATAATAATAATAATAATAATAATGATAATGATAATGATAATAATAATAATAAAAATCTTGAAGGGTTGTAAACTCCAGAGCAGAAGATTATTCAGAGTGATTCAGAATATTTTCCAGTTTCTACACGGAGGAAAGGCAAAACGACCTATTTCTTCCTTTGAAAAGGGCAGTGGCTAGAACGGTTACGGCAGTAGGAAAAGCTCAAACCAAATAAAAAGGATTATTAAAGAATTTGAAAAAAGCTATTGTTTCAGATATGCGAGTTACTACTCCAGGCAAACATCGTAATTGGAGAAAGAAGTTTGAAATGGACAATTTCGACGCGTGCGTCGTTCGCAAAATTGTTTTAGAGAATTATGATCTGAGTAAAGAAATTCCAACAGTGAAGAAGTTATTCTATGCAGTAAACGGGAAAATAAATTTCGGTGTTGGAAAAAAAAAGACATTCTGGCGAATATTAAAGGAAATGGGATAAAAAAAAAACTTTTGAAAAAATATAAGAATAAGCTACACATATTAGTGGAACATCAGGATATAGATTGCCGCCTTATAAATGCGATTTAAAAATCCCATTTAACTGACATAGAATATCATGAAGTAAAAAACACCACATAAATGTGTGTTCTATGACTTTAAACGCACTTAAAGGACTGACCAAGCAGTGCTTATATAAACAACAGTGGAGAAGACTGGAAAAATGAGTGCATCAAAACTAAGTCCATAGAATAAGAATACTGCCATAGAGATGTCTTGATGGAAGATGAAATAAAAAGAATAGTAAACAATGTGGGCTTTTATAGCAGTGATGAAGAGAAAGGGAAGCAATTACCTTAATCGGTTTTATGGATTCCAGAGATGACAATGGAAGTTCTAGAGACATAAAAGCTGATATCCATCCTTTAGACGACCTCGCCACAGATGGAAGCTCCACAGATACCGCAAGTGAAAGGGATATGTAGGAATTGGAATCTTCACATCAGAATTATTAAAAAAGTCAATTTTGCTCTGCTGCTTAGCGTAGCACATTTTCTGCCTTCTACAATGTAGGTACATATTTTTGTGACATGCTGTTTACCTCTCCCCCTCTGATAGCCAGCCGTGTGGCGTAAACAGATAACAGCGCTTCCACCGCCAAGTGTTTTCCTAATGTCCGGGGTAATAGATTCACTGTAATCAAAGACTCTTTCATTGCAGATGTTATGAATCTGTAATTATTGTTTGCAGCTCATCAATTGTTTTGGGATTGTTCTTGTAGATAGAAGCTTTATCGACTCCCTAAATAAAATAATCGGGTGGTATTAGGCCAAAAGTTCGCGGAGAATAGAGACCTTGAAAAATTTGTTTTATTATCGTGCTGCTCGATAGGTTATCCTGGCTTTATCTTGATTAATACAAACATCTCACATAACGCACTGATTATTCTCGAAAGAGTGAGAAATGTACTGGCGCGCTTCTCGGACGTGTGCTAAGCACCAATGAACGAAACCAGTGAAATGTGCAGGAATCACAAATGACAGATAGATGTTATGTCCCCGTGTAGTAATCAGTGCGTTATCTGAGAGCTTTCTAATAACAAAGATAAAGCCGGGGTAACCATTTGAGCAGCACGATAATACCACAATATATATACTAACAGCACCAAAGATTTGTGTGATGTATGAGCAATGGCGTTGTCTTGTTGTAGAAATACACCGCTCATCTCATCTCCGTTTAGCTGTGCAATAAATGAGGATAGAATATGCGAGTAGTAAACTTTGAGCTTAATCGAGATATTGGGCAAATTTGGTATGCGATCTTTTCGCCTACTAAATATTGATTCATATTCCAATTCTCTGAGTGTGAATTTATTTCCTGGGTGGCATTAGGATTTACTGTACACCATACGAGTGTAGTTTGTAAATTTATGCAACCGGATAACAAAAATGAAGCTTTATCGTTTATTGTGCGCCAATTTCATAGCGGACAATAAAACTTTGAGACCATTCACATAATCATAGGGTTTTAATTCGTGGAGAGTGATACGTTATATGGATGATAATCAAGTTATTTTTATTGCTTTTTATTCGGAAACGGCAAGAAATATCATAATTTATTGATTTTTGTAGATTTTTATGTGATATATCTGCAGTTTTTCTTCTGTTAAGATACTCGGTCCACCTCTCCTCGCAGAACAGTGCACGGAACCAGTTTATTAATTACAGCCACAGTACCTTGGTGTGGTAGTCTTGAGTTAAAGAACCTAACCTGTGAGATATGTTCCCTATCAACTAAATTTTCTTCCACTATCGCTGTGTAATTTTCACGTCCATTAAAAACGTTCTCCACTTGAAGCACACGTTCCTCTGTAGAATTCATTGTTGTCACTTTATGAACACGTCAATATCGTTAATACTCATATCACAAAAATAGTCCGTCTACTGGCAGCCAGCGATTGCAACATGGCAGTGTTCAGGCGTACCGACCTTCACTGACTAAGTGCTGTATTCACTTGTTATTTGTTTACCAGAAGATAAACGTGCTGTAAACAACAATCGGTCGGTCAGTGGCTGGAATGGAATGGAAAAATGTGAGTACCAACACCTTGGGAGATAAACACTAGCACGGTGCTGGGAAAGTTGATGATCGATTGCCAGTATTATAGGATTGCATAATACGAGTACTTCTTTTCTGTTGATCTTTTGTCACAATTTTAATTGTGCTAAGCAGCCACTATTTTATTTCATAGATTTGAAGAAAATTCAACTGATGACGTTAGGAAAGGCGCCCGTTATTATAAATTACTTGGCTTATAGCGAATGAATGAATGAATTAATGTGTAGTGTTTAACGCCCACTTTTACTACATACGGCACCGCAGGCGATGACACTGATGATACATGAGATGAAGATGGAGTACCGGTGGAATGAGATGGCGGGGGAAACCGGAGATCCCGTAGAATACCCGCCCCAACGCCGTGTTGTCCACCACAAATCTCACTTTGCGGTCACCTGGGATTGAACCCGGGCCGCCTTGGTGAGAGCCAAGCGGTCTAACCACTGAGCCACGGCGCGGCCACTTATAGCGAGAAATAGGTATTAATTCTAATACTAAGATTAGCATTGCATTACTAAATAACATCTATTGATAAGCCCTGATGACAATAATGAAATTGGTTCTATGGTAGGTAAAGAAAACAGACACAAAGAAAAAGAAGCACAAGAAGCCCCTCAGCTACCAAAAGGAATTATGAAAACAGCATTATAAAATTGGTGTATTTTATTCCAGTAAGCATTATACATGCAAAGCCCACGATTCTGAACTAGAGGATAAAATAGGAAAATATCGAGTTCAACAAATCGCTATAGATCAAGCGAATTATCCGTTTCACGCCAAATTCAATTAAGGCGAAGTTCTATATTCATAGCAAAATACAGTGTCCACTCTTTGGCCACGCAATGGCTTTATAGAGTGACATTTGTCACATCTATGAATCACTCAGTCATAAACAACTGGCGAGTCATGATTAGCTTTAACTGATATTCACACTCACACTCTCACACACACACACACACACACACACACACACACACACACACACACACACACACACACACACACACACACACACACACACACACAAACCTATATAAACAGCTTGGTTTACTTACGTACATTAAGTGAATGGTTTAAATGGAGACTTTGGTTGCGAAGCTATTGATTAAGTCTCTATTTCGTTCAGTTTTTCTTCATTCGATACTTGATGTTGAACTCGTTTATTTAAAAAAGAGAAAAGCTGGACTGATAAATTCAACTTTGTTCTAGAGATTTTAGATAGCAGATTGCTGGGAACGATAAGGTCCGAGAGCTTAAGATGGGAATGCTGTCAAACACTTTCTTGCAGAAGAATATTTCTCACAAAATCTCAACCTCAATGAAGCACCGACGTAAACCAATTTTACTCTCAAGGAGAGGCACATTTCTGCCCAAGCAGCTGCTAGAATAGGCAGTCACTTGACAACTAACCTAGAGGTAAATGCAACTGAACCCCCCCCCCCCCCCGGTCGAGGCCATTGAGCAGTTGAAATGGGATGAAGCACGTCAAATAAGATCAAATTACCAAATTTCACCATCTAATGAAACTTGCTTTAATAGATTGTGGATTAAAAATTCTCATTGAAGTTGTTTTTATAATGAGAGTAGAGTGAATCGATTACCCAGAAGCAACGCCCCTACATCCATAACGGGTGACTAATAATGTTCCAGCATATGCAACCTGGAGGGTCTGAAAACTAAACACACTGCCACGCGAGATGGCTCTGCAATAATGTATGGTGCTCCCAATCAGGTGATCCCGGCTTCAGTTCCCGTTGACCACCCTCTCTGGTCAGTAGGTGAATGTTAGGGTGGTTCCTCTTCTATACGATTTCCCTTTATTTCGTTTCCTTCTGTGTTTCAGGTGTGCTTACAGGTCTCGTGGCATATGGTAGTGCAGGATAGATGCTGCCGATACTTGTTCAAATGAAAGAGGACTCTCTAGGGACACAAGAGGGCTACCTAGTTGCAGGAGCCTTTCATCTCTCTCTCCCTCCCTCCCTCTCTTTCACCCTTTTGGCAGTTCCAGTAGTGGATTGAGTCTTGAACTATTAGACAATTCTGCGCACCTCTGGAGCTTTAAACTCCTATATTACCTTCGTTCCATTAATGATAGCCCAATTAATCTGTATGAGAAACATTGTACCCCTCATCTCGCACATTGTTACCTACGCTTCTTTGTAAATGATTATGTTCAAATTGGGACTAAACTTTCTTAACAACTGATACCGAAATTAGGAATTCAATAAATAAAGAATCGTAATAGATTATATATGAACATTTGGTATATTTTTTATTGGGGAACACAATGTTATTTTAGCAGTTTACCATGAGGTAGCTCGCTCTTAGGGGGTTCATCAGGCAAAAACTTGACAAGAAGTGCGGATCCTTCCTTAGTAGCTGGTCACCGAAACAGGATACAAAGGACCACGTGATATAGTAGCCTCGTCCATTGCATCCCAGGCGACGTCAAAGCTTTCCCTTCTGACCACACCTCCTCACATGTAAGCAATTATAAGGGTTTTCCACCCTTAAACATATGGGTGGTCCTTCTTAATACGTTCACCAAGTTAGAGCGCTGTTGCAATATTTTTCTTGTGTCCTCAGAAATTATCTTAGACTGTGCAAACGTACTTCCTATGTGTGTTAATTAAGCTTATATTTATAGAAGTTACATAGTGTTTTACTTAGTATAGTTTTATAAATTTATTAGTGTTTAATAGCTATTGGCGTTTAGCACTTGCGTAATTTAATTAAGATGTAGAGACCGTGGGTATCGAACCTAACATGGATATGCTAACATGGATTTCCATTCATACTTCTAATATATACCTAACAGTATTTCTAAACTTTCTCGAGTTCAAAAGCGTTTATGACATATTTAATTATTATGCGGAATGTACGTGATTATTTATTTAAATTGTGTTTAGCAGAAGGGCCCCCCCCCAAAAAATACACTGCTTAACTTTATTCAAACTTGTAAAATTAGTAGACATCCTTGCAAAAAACTTCCAAAATTTAAAAAGAGTAATAGAGTTTCCTTAGTAGTTTTTCTTTAATTCCTTGGATAGGTTTTTTTTTTAACTTTTGAAGTATTTATTGCTTTGTTAAATCAACAGAAAATCACCACCTGTAGCTGCCATAGAATAAAGGGAAATGTTTTAGGATAAATCGGCTCACGATTGCAATAAATAAAGCTATAACGTGCAATTTTTGCTTATAAATTATTCTTAACCACCAGAATATCCAAAGTGCTTCTTTAATTTGTAAGTAAATATCCCTCACAAATTCATGCACACTGATGCAATTTAACACCTTTAAAATTGTAATGATGTTTTACTAAACTTTCCTTAGATATTATGCTAATAATACGCATTTAGTTCTTGTACGTAATAGAAGTACTAATATCATAACAGCATAGGTAACATATATCTTTTCCGTTAGGTTATAAAGAGTTGTAACATTATGTATTATGATAGGAAACATTAATCATTTAAAATTTATTTGAAAAGATCAATGACGATTTATTACAGTGAATTTTGCTTTATTTATTTATTATCTAAACGTTATTTTAAACAACGGCAACCTTGGGTATTCTCAGCTGTAAACACGTGCCTAACATTCTTCACCTCTGACCCCAGTTGGTGTTTCCTAAGATGTTTATGACATTGTGTTTAGGGGGAAGAACAGTTTTTCCCTACAAAGAGAGCCGATTGGGGATGCTTTAAGCGCGGTCACTATAAGAAAAGGACTTTTGGTGTGACTAACACAGCTTTCGTGAAGGGTATCTCGGACACAGCTGGACTGCCCGTTCAGGAGGGCAGACGTGACCCGAGAAGGAGATATCTGCTCCTGCGTAAATGACACAACTCTGAGCACTTTAGTTAGCGATTAACTATCCCTGCAGTGATTAAAGATAACACGTGAACATTACTTACCATGACTAGAATTTGCAGCGATTCGACATACGAACGCTCCGTATCGTAGAGCTCCACTACTACGTGAGTCCGTGTATCCTGGAACAGAAAAAACACATTTGTAAGATAAAGTCCAAGGAACAATATGTACACAGCAGTTGGTTGTTGTGCAGCTAAGTAATAGTGAAGTAAAAAGTATCATGAAAGGAGAGAATATATGCATACTTGATCTTTTTTCAACATTTAGGGGAAAACATTTGCGATTACGCCTTTCTATAAATCAGTCGTTTTACATACCACATAGTTAATCCAGCTGAAAATACAAAAGAGAAAAGCGGCTCATTTTTTGGCAAGAGGTGAGAAGCAAACTCCTACTCCTCGGTTCTTCTCAATATATTGTAATTATTTCAACAAAGAACTGGTTTAAGCGGTAGGGGTTGTGTCTTACGTCCTTAAGTAGAAACTTGATCAAATTGTACACATTTCTTGAAACAGATTGGTATGTTGTTGAACCAAGCAGGAAATTTGTAAGTCCAGGACTGAAAATAACGTTACAAGTAGCTATTGAAAGTCTTAAATAACTTACAAATATGCTGGAACATAAACTTGAGCCACCTAATGTTTTGTGCGTATTGATAAAATGGTACATAAGAACTAAAAAAAAAAAACTAGAAGAATAACTTGAAAAAGGCTTAAGGAATATATGTGTGTACACATTTCTCCATTAGTGGATAAAATGGTTTGGTTTGGCTTTTTTTTTTTTTTTTTTTTTTTTTTTTTTTTTTTTTTTTTTTTTTTTACGTTTTTGACGTAATGAGAACAGTAGGTTTTTATTAATTTCAAGCTACAATTTAAAAATAAACTTTGGAATTGCTTTTGTAAGTTGTGAGGTTATCTACGGTTTTTAGCACTTCCTATAGCTTAATTGCACAATTTGTGTATAGTTAGGTTAAATTTGTACACGGGTCTGAATATATGTGCAGCTTTTGAGAACTGTAGGTTAGCCTACAATTTTCGTTGGGTTCTTTAGTGTACGAGGGAGGTTCAAAACGTATCCGTGTTTCAAAACAAATGCAGTTGCTCGGGAAAAGTTGGTGTTATCGTCATCTATAACGTCACACGTTACCAAAACCCATTTAGTTAATCGTTCAAATGTTTTCGTTAAAACGGATAAAAAGCCTTATCATTCTGTCATTCGCTTTTTACTTTTGAATGGAAAAACTTGCGAGGAAATAAAAGCGAAATTGGGTGTTGTTTATGGGAACCTTTTCATTTTGGACAACATCTAGATATTGTTTTAACGACTAAACGTAGTCGAATATCCGTTATTGATGAGGAACGCACAGGATGTAGTTACCGAGAAGGTAATTGAAAAAGTGCAGATAAGATCGTCGATGATCGTCGCTTTAAAACGGTCGCTATATATTAGCCTTGACATTCTATACTGCTTCTGACATCACGAGAGAGAGAAAGGAATAGCGACAGCACTTAATAATGACAACGCACGACAAACTATATAATAAGCGATATTTAGAAATTGATAATGTCACACAAAAAGGTTGTGATCTTTGTTTTTATTTTCAATAAGTTTTTTTCTAACCCCTATGGTTTTATATAGGCATGTGGCAGAAATTGTTAACCTTTGGAACAAATTTTGAAATATATCAAGCACAGTGTCGTTTTAAATGTACACCCTTGGTAAGAATTTAGAAAATACTGAAGAGACATTTGAAAGCTCAAACATTCACTCGGTTTCCTGATGGAGGAGAAGCCTGCGCAGGAGATATTTGTATGAAAAGCAACAAGTTGAAGGGAGGAGAAAAGCGCATTTAGCTCGACTTAGAAACGGGAAGTGTGTTTGCTGTAAGGACTTCCGCACGTGGTCACAATTGCCAGTGGGAGGAATATTTTGGCATCTTGCCACTATAGCCAGACAGTGCGCCGTCCATAGCTCAGCCTGCACGTGAACTCTGCGAAGTTAACACTCCGCCGATTTTCCTGATTCATTACAAAATCAATTGCGAGAGCGGGAGAAGTATTTCAGGCAACTTTACCCTTCTAGTCTGCAGGTCGAGGGTATATGGTGGTCATGTATCCGGGACCGGAATCACAAACCCTTATTTGGTTGCAAACAGGCATTAGTCTAAAGCAACTTTTAAATGAATCAGTTTAACGAAAATTTTAGATTCTTACTCTCTCTTTACAAGATTCAGTCAGAAAAAAAAGTGTTTTTTTCTTTTTGTTTTGTTCTTTTCCCCCCTCCATTGCCTTGAACTGCAATGGTCATATCAACAGGAACACAATGAAGGTGTTAACTCGTTGGGTTTTAATCGTTAGATGAGGCACACATTCGCACTCTCATTCATACTTCCAGACTCTGGGGAAAATGAGGAATTATCTTGGTCGGAGAAAAATCCCCACCCCCACCGACGGCAATCGAACCCGGACCCCTAGCACAGCAGGCAGGTGTTCTACCGACTGAACTACGGGGCCAACCTGAAAGAAAGTTTTGTACTGGCATATGTTATCACAGAATTTTTCATTATTTTTGCATTAGAAAAAAAAAATAATTATGGCAAACTCAACAGCAACTAAGCAAGCAAGAAAGCAAGAGGTGTGACCTATATTCAGGTCAGGTTTCACCAACATTGACTGGAGAAAAATTCAAGCGCATGCTACAACATATATGTATATTGAAATATGTATGAAAAAATGTACTTTTATGAAAATGTGCACTTTAGAGCAAACAATAGTTTATCCCGTGTTTAAAACTGTCCTGATACGTAATCCATTAAATTGCTTTGCTCCCTTCTTTAATTTGAAAGTTTTCCTTTCTTGCGTGATACTTTTTATTTCTCAGTTGAAAATTGAGCGCTCCAATAACGATATTCGACCGTTGTATCTCTTCACTATCCTTGCAGTCGCGTTAAATGGAATTTCACTGTGCAATTTACACTTTAATTTCTGTGTTTCATTGCAGCTTCTACTAAATTCTGCTACAGAATTAGCAACAAGAATCTGCATCCTTCTGCACAAAAATAGTTTTAAGGCACTTGCGCCAAATGATAGAATAGCGGTCTCATTTTGATTTTGCGTTCTACCTCATATGCAGCTAGACAACAGTTATCTGTAGGCGTCTGTCGTTTTGGTAACCACCTGTCTGATACTTCTCTGTCATCTTCCTATGGAGTTTCTTCCCTTCTGCTATGCTTTTATTATAAAAACACAATTAATTGTGGCCCTGAGAATACTTCCTATGCAGTTTCTTCCCTTCTGCTATGCTTTTATTATAAAAGCACAATTAATTGTGGCCCTGAGGATACTTTCTATGCTTTAGCATCGATGGAAATATAGATAGATACCTTTTCAATTTCATGAATGCATATTAAGAATGTTCTGTGCAATAACATTCCTATAAAAGTTTCTTAGTTTGGTGATTGTCAGCAGCAGCCTTGTGGTCGTTGAAGGAGTGTCCTCCTCCGCAGAGGAGGGTCCTTCGACTCTTGCCATACCGGGACTAGGTCCCTTACTGGCATAGTGGTGGTTTGATTTAGGTAATGACGGTGGGTGAATGGTGGTATTATGTTAAGGAAGTGAATAATTGGTTAAGGTAAAGATGGAGTACAGTGTAGCAAGATAAATGAGGTGTGATTTATGGTGGTCCTAGCACAAGTCTGTGTTTCTTGTATGTTTCACCTGGGTCGAGATCATACTCTCCAAGTCCACGGATTTGGTGATTGTCATTGTTGAGTGTATCAGAACCACGCCCACCTAAATTTACACATTTGGGTGTTCAAATTTGCAATATAGGCCTTGAATCAGTGCCCTAGTATATGACCACGTGATTGAGTTATTGTTCCTTTTTTAAAAGGATGGTTCCATTATGTTCAATTAGATTGCTTCATGACTAAACAACTGAAGTTATGGAGTCACCTTCTGTTAGAATTATGGTATAACTACGTGGCAACTATAAATAGAAAGTTTCCACAAAATATCAGCAGCAGAACTTCCACTGATGTAGAAGAGCTAGAATAATTCTTGCTGCATTCATATTCAGATGTATGCCCCTCATAGCATGCAGTGAATTCTGCTGAATCTGTATCCAACTTATTGAAAGCAATGGTGCACCTTGCTTTCGTATTCTGACATAATTTGGTAACCAGGGAACAAAACCGGTAAGTAAATAAATCACTCTGCCAATACTTAATGTGCATCTTCGCTTATGCCATGTTCCAACGTTAGAAACTGCAACATCAATTACTTTTGTACTTTTTTTTTATTTATCCAGATTTATTGAACCCTATTTTACACAGTGGTATATTAGGGTTAGAGTTGATACATAAAAATATACAATTTTAACAAAAATATTTTACATACTAGAAGGAAGAAAATATGTTTTAATCTGATGCATATTAATTTAAACTATTTCAGACGTTTAAACAATTAGTTTATAAACATCATGAAGTACTTATACTGTTGTGGCTTCATTAGCAAAGATGTGAGTGGAGCAGAAAATTCAGTTCCTAGAGAGTCCAGCTTGAATATTAATTCTTGTCTTACTCTCCAGAAAATGGGACAACAGAAAAGGAGATGAACCACAGTTTGAAATTCGTCACCACACATGCACTCGGGGTGGATGTTAAGTGAAAGCGTGATAAGTATCACCAAATTTACCATGTCCACTTAAAAATTGTGTCAAAACAAAATTTGGTACAAGAGTTTCACATTTTCCTCTGTCATATACACTAGGAAAAATGTTTTTGTTGAACTTCCATTTGGAGTTGTTAGCCATTGTTGGTTCCATTCTTCAAGAATATGTTGATGTATTATTCTCCTTACAGTAGAAATAGGACATAAAGAGTATGTCACATGAAGATTGGATTCTACAGCCTTCTTAGCCAAGCAATCAGCTCTCTCGTTACCTAAAATTACTTTTGTATTAGTGACAAAGTTTCACATGTCCTTCGCACAATTTCTCTAGACTGCAGAAGGACATTTTTCTACAATTTTGAAATCTTATGCCTCAGCCACTAAATACCTTGTCTAAGTCTTAGAAACCATACAAGCTAATAACCTATCACAGCCAGCTCCCGATGTTCTGTGTCCAATCCTAGAAAGGCTTTAAAACGTTGTGTTCAGTTCAAAAGATGCTCTCTTTGGATTTAGACTTAACATGACAAGGACAGCTGTAAGTTTGAGTTGGGCAAAATCCACAAATATTGCACTTTACACAAGCTTATGAGCAAAACTATTTCTCTCCCTCACTCGTACAAATGAGTTACCTCAAAACGGGTTACATTACGGCAGGTTCACCAGTTCACACAAGGAGTCTGTGTGTACCAAAATGTACGTACCTTTATTTCAGCTGTGTTTACTGGCTTAGGTAAAACCTTCTAGATCTTCAACTTCTCCTGAACTTTTTTAAAAATATTATCTAAAGATGCTGTTGGGTGCATACTGCCGTAGGATGCTTCATGTTCAAATCCAGCCATTACAATCGCACCATGAGTTGGCGTAACCAGAGGGCAACTTAAGGAAACGCTGATAATCATGGCAGTTAACGTGCGCCTTTATATAAAAAACAATTTCAATGTCTTCTGCTGTTTTATTCCATTTTGCTGCAATTCGCTTCAGTGCTCTGGTTTTAATCTTATGATCGCTATTAATCGTCTGACGCAAAATGAACTTGTTGCCTGGATATCACCACATCAAAAAGAGCAAAAATATCACGACCCACGTTTAGAAAGAAACAATGAACACACCAGTCTCATCACTGTTTATAGATTATATATTGTTTTGCACAGGTAGAACGCACCAAGAAAGAAAAATCTTATTGCAGTCTTATCCAACTGAAAAATGTGTATTACAGCTTTTATAATATCGATATGTATACTAATAGATATAATTAACACATAGCTTTGCTTATCTTTATCTGTTCCTAGGTAGCAGCACTAAGCAAGCAGGGATTTAGGAAATGAGTTTTCAAACGTGGTTTATGCACTAATTTGTATAATAACTCATTTACTAAAGAGGAATGGTAAATAATTTGCAAAGAGGCCTGGCAAGCACTTAAATGGCTGCGCGGCCTAACAGCTAGGGATTGAACTTCCCCAGTGACGTCTCGTACAAGCGGGTCCTCTCCCTTCTGCGAGCTTACACTTCCCCTGGGTGGTGCGGAACCCAGGGATCTCCTGCAATCCGGAGGACGAGAGAGCAAATAGCCTACCATGTACGCCAACACTCTTACCAATATTTAGAACACTAAAATTTAATTTTTATATTGTAAATATTTATAATTATTATTTAATTTGTATATTAAAATGTTGAACTAAATGTAGGACAATTCAAGTGAGGACCACCGACGCTAACACCTAGCCATCCCGCTCAGTATGAATCGCCTAGGATTTTCGGAGGTACAGGGATTCATCATGCTAGTACAACAATATAGTTAATTTATTTTACTGTCCTTCCTCTACATGGCAATGTGAAAGAAGAAATTGATGAGCTAAAATAAAAGTGATTCAGCACATCGAGCGCAGTTTTGCAAGGGTGTGCGTCCAGCAGTTTGGATAGCGCCGCTGCCTTTGATGTTTTTTCTGGTATGGTGACTTTTTCCTTATTCGGACGTTGGTAATGGTGCATTCTAACTCGCGATGTGCTTGGGGACCAGCGGACGTGTTACTTGGCTTCGGTTTATTGGCATCGCATCGAAGTTATCGAGGCGAATCGACGTGCTACCATGCAAGATTCCGTTGATGGCACCAGAA
Organism: Mantis religiosa; assembly: GCA_030765055.1. NCBI lineage: Eukaryota > Metazoa > Arthropoda > Insecta > Mantodea > Mantidae > Mantis > Mantis religiosa. Next base: position 107,135,573 of record CM060949.1, read on the forward strand.
GATGTAGCGGATATATCTACGGTACGCCTTGGTCAGAAGTTTGCAAGCATAACATCCCATAATTGAATATGTATTCCGAAAAATGCAGGCAGCCGCTTTATAAATAAATCATACTGAATATAAGTACTTGTTAATATTTTATTAAACTGCAAACTCACAAACATGACATCAATTAGTGTTTGACTACCCTGTTATTAATATGATAATCAAAATACAATTATTAAAACATACATATGAAAATAAATCGATGATCGATGAAATACGCAATATACCTACGGTTTATTGATATTTTCGAATTTATATAATATATAATCTTTTGCTGAAAAATCATTAACTGATTTTTTTACTATGCTCCACGCGGGGAGCTATGCCGCATAAAGGGCTCCATGCCAGGTATAAGAGAGAAGGGAATGATAGAATGAGGGTGAAAGGAATGAAAGGAAAGATGATAATGGAGCATTTGGTGGAATGATGGCGGGGGAAACCGGAAACCCCGTAGAAAATGAGCCCCAGTGCCATGTTGTCCACCACAAATCTCACTTTGCGGTCGCCTGGGATCGAACCCGGGTCGCCTTGGTACGAGTCAGGCGTTCTAACCACTCGTCCACGGTGGACCCTGAGGAAATATACTTAAAGAAAAAAAATTATCACACATCACTATTGATTCGTTTTACAAAGATAAAATTATTATTGACTAAACAAACTTAGTGCCTTACCTTCCATGACATTTTATACGCTTACAATGCCCCCACTACAAAACCAGTCGTTGTGCCTGTGCAGGTAAGGTTCCGAATAGAGAAAGAGAGATAGGTAGGGAGGAAAATAATGTGAGAGAAGGGATAAAACAAAAAATAAGAGTAGTTCCATATATCTGAAAACATAATTATGTTTAAAATCCGTTTTTGGAACAAATGCTTTAATTGGATTGATTGCCTCACCTACGCCAGAAGCTGAATGGGATGACTGAATAACTTGTTTTCACGCCAGCGTCATTGCTGTGCAAATTAGTAACACCTCGACGCACATACAAAATCTGACGTCATGGTGACGCCTCACATCTCCACCAGGGTAAGGAAGACCATGTTATTATCACTTGTGTTGATTTAGAAGTAGCATAGCTAAAATTATACCCGCAGTGCTGCTCTCTACCTCGACCCATATTCCTGCTACAACAGTTTACACTCTAGCAGAGTTTGGAAGCCTTCTCTACTCCACCAAAATAAACCATTCACTTGGGCGCCAGTACGATTCTTCCCTAAGGCAAATATGGCCTCGCAGGGACAAGTTCTTAACAAACAAATGAAAGGCAATTTATTTACATCAGCAAGTTTAATGTTCATAAACTACGATGAACGTAGCTGGATTAAGCGAAAACCCGATGTGTAATACACGAGTTCATCTATCCTTTTCATTGCGATTCTATAGACTATTGCCTTACACAATACAATACTTAAAATTAATTAATGTTGATCTAGATAAATTCATTATGTAAGGAATTAGTTTCATTTAGATACTGTCCAACGACGAGAGGAGCGCTAGCGGTAACACTCGCCGTCTTGAAGAGATAACACTGAATCCTAAAGACCACTCGCAGCTTACGCAGACAGTTCATTTGGAGGGAACTGAAGCAGGAACAACTCAAACCAATAGTGTTGTAATGCTTACATTTCGTGGTCACTTTCAGAAGTTTATGCTAATAAGCAACAACCTTTTAAGTATGGGGCTAAAAGGTAAACAAGAATACGTAGAGATTAATCCCAGCCAAATGTTATCCAGAGTAAGGTAGTTCACGACTTCCTTGAGGGAAGACCAAACAGAAGGCTACAGGAGATGCTCTGCAACCATGTACATGCACTACATGTGACTAATGCTTAAGCAATGTTGCTGACTGACATATGGAACGATGATTTTCGAAAAGAACGAACAAATTTGCTGTCCTACCCAATATTTATCATTGCTTTAAGGTGACAATATTTTACTTATTCGTTTATTAATAGGTACAAAGTTACTTTTGATTAGCACTTTTTCAACTTCATAACTTCTTAATCCTCTAGATAACTAACTTCATTAAAAGGGATTATTTTAAATAATTAAAAAAATTATACAGATTTAATACAGAATAATGATCTTTAATTAATAAATTTGCATTTTAATAAATTCATCTTAGCATTTAAGCGATACAAGTACTTTCATAATCCTGATATGATTGATGAAACTTTCATAGTTGAAAGCGGCTTATATAAGTTAACATGGATATCAATATAAATTCTTATGAAGGGTCTGTTTACAACTGCAGCAAAAGTAGAAGGAATTTTCTACGATGTTATCACAAGAGAAAACATGAGTTGGGTTGCAGATATTGAAGTGATGTTTAGGGCACTGAGCATGGTAGAGGTACACATGACTTGTGCTGTAACAGAGCTATTGCAACTTCCGCCCCCCAAAAATTAATGTCGAGCCTATGAAGGATGAATTCTTCTTAACGGCCGTTTGTGAGGAAGATGTCGTTGAAGTCTTTTCAAGGTCAATTGAAATAATATTTATCCACTGTACAATAAATAAGCTACCCATAATTTATACTATAACAGAAAGGACTATCCTTACACAAATCTCTCTCTAACCCTGAAGCAAGTTGCACAGTTCCATATCAGAAACATTCTCCAATGTTTTTATGTGAAACCATCGTCCAGTATGAAATCTGGAGAATAACCTTTCTGTTCAGCCCAATGTATATTGGGTTATGATACAAGCGAGTTAATGGAATGCTGGATGTCTCTAACGAATAAAATCAACAAAGAATACAAAATTTGTTAAGCCATAAACAGTAACGAACTCACAGCAAGAATCTTCGGAGCATGTAGAGAATACATATTCGGGAGGAAATTCAGAAACGAAACCGGAAAGAAGGAACCACAATCCATCAGAGGCGAATATCGTGGAAACCTATATACAAACGTAATCTACGATGTAAGACTCATATTCTTGTTTCAATCTCACAACCTGAGTGGATATGAATCGCACTTCATCGTCAAGGAATTAGGCGTACAAGTGAAACAGTAGAGGTTATTACGAATCCAGAGGACAGTTATGTCTCAATTCTCAACGTAGATATGTTGCTATATTAAACTCAGGTGGAAAACCTATCGTTTCCTAAATTCGAGCTTCATAAACTCGCACAGAAACAGAGGTACTTTGGGGGAGGAAAGATCGACTTGATGACCCGTAAGGGACAATTTCCTTATGATATTGTAACGGGGAGCGCTGAAGCACCCTGTACCAGCTGCGAACGGAAGGCAGGGGGGAGGACCGCGTTAGCCACACCTTCTCCTCGTTTGTCTTGTAGTGGTGACAGGCTTGTGGTTAGGGGAAAACATGACTGGTCGCCTGTTTTCCTTCCACCTGTTTCTCGAACTTTCGTTTACTGGAACAGTCTCCTGGTCACTAGAAACCGGCGATATTCCTATAAAGAGGGTTACAGACAGACGGAGTTAGTCAGTCAGTTGTTGGTTGAGTTGGTCAATCAGTTGGTTAGTGAGGACAGTTCTTGGTGTAAGAAGGCAGTGTTAGTCGGTGACGTGTTAATGAACGAAAGGGTTGTGCAACGGAAGACTGTACAAACTGTGAATGTGTACCGGAGCTTATGTAATCGCGAGTACAAGTGAAGTTGTAACGGACGAACTGGTAAATTGTGATTGTGTGCAGTAAGTAATTCTGTGTAATTGGCAAGTGTTAAACTGTAAGTCGGTGGAAATAAAGAACATCTTTTGGGTGGTGTAATTGGACTTTTTATTCCACGAACCCACAAAGTCACAATATGTTACATTATGTTACATCGAATGAGGCAATTTCTTTCGAGGGATGCATTCTAAAATAGTTTAAGCACAGACGAAATCAACGATGACTATATTCAATGCTCAAAATGCATGAGATATACGCATCATCAGAAACTTAGAAAAATGCCGTGAACTGGATGCTCGTCTACTCGCTGACGTCTCTTGAGACATTTAGAGTTCAGACGCTGAAAGGCATTCCGGCATATTATTTTACCTCTCACGATTTACATGGGACTGTACACTGGAATTGCTTCTGGAATCGACCACTGTTCTCGGTTGAATCTGGTATAAGAAGAGACTTGTACGAAGTTTCTTATTGGTATGTAAAAGCTAACAACATCTATATGGAGAAGTTTGATCTTCGCAAACGCTTTCGATTTATCACAGAAGAATATACGAATAACAAATAACTATTAAAGCTACGTTTAGATGTACTATTAGGAACCTAAAAGTTATCCCACCAAACTAAAATTTACAAAGTTTGTAACCCATTATTTAAAAAACTATATAAGATATAAACTTTAACATTTTATAGCTGCTTGAACTTAAAGGGTATTTATGCCCATTAAATTCACTTATCTACTTTTATACAATACTTTGATTCATTAAGGAAGATAAGGTTTTATTTTAATTATACACTTTTTATGAAATGTAGGTATTAGTTATTGTTTGAAATATAGTCAACTAACTTATTACATTGTGGTGTTATTTTTATCATCCCAAAACTTCAACCAGGTATGTTATACACTATGTGCTTGGTGTGGCGTATGGATTAAAGCATGGTGTCCCTGTTCCCACCCGGAATCACCCATAAGGGGTGAAGATTTTTCGGTCCATATACTAGACCAGTGTCCACTTAGGTATGACAGGCAGTGGTCTGCAAGAAACCAAACCTGAAATTTTGGGTAGTGGAAGTATGACAGTGACGACATCATCTCCCCTATCGCTGGATGTGTATGTGCGATGGCTGTGTTGTTTGGTCCCCGAGGGACTATGGGCCATATACTATTATTATTACTATTATTATTATTATTATTATTATTATTATTATTATTATTATTATTATTATTATTACTATTATCATCATCATGATGTCGTTTTCAATACTTTCTGAGAAAAGATATCACTTATATGAGCAAATATTCACAAAAACAACTGTACACCATAAACACGGGGAATAAAAGCTCAAATATTTGTATGGAAATAAACATAACCTGGACATACTGTATTTGGTAAGGTACCAATTTATAACACTTCCCATAAAAGTTGAGCTAAAATGAGATCTCTACTCCAAAATGTGTTGAAGTAATACCTTTTTGTGTGAAATGGTGTAAAATTCATATTCTTCAAAATGGCAGACGTAGTACCTTTTTCGAAAATATGCTTAAATGCACCTATACTAATAAAATACTTATCGAATTAAGGATGAAATTCTAGATTATAAGACTTCATAAAAGCGGGCACTAAGATTTTGGCAGTTTTCACCATTTAGTCTCTCCTTAGGCTTTTTGAAAGCATGAATAAAGGAGTAGACGTCTGTATTCGAATTTTAAAAACAAATTCTCTATTGGATTCATGTCTGGGGATTGCGGTGCTGTTGGCATCATTGTGGAGTATTATACATGCCTTGCATCTAGAGCTGTGTATTTTGGATCATTATCTTGTGAGATAATATAATCCTCAGAAAGACCCATATTATTTACACTTCTGAACAGATGTGTTTTTAGGATGTTTATATAAACCTTATGGTTCATAATTGCATCAATAAAACACAAATCCCCCACACCATTTGCAGTCATGCAGCCCCAGACAAGTACTGAACCGCCTCCATGTTTAACTGAAGCTGTTACATTTGTCTCCTCAAGCTCACAATTCTTTTTTTCTCTCCACACTATTACTCGCCCTTTTGACTTAAAGAGCTCAAATTGACTCTCGTCAGTAAATACAACCTTCTCACAGAAATCAAACACGTTACATTTATGTTCTTTTGCAAAAGCAACTCGCTTCTTTCTGTTGATTTTACTGATGAATGGTTTTCTACAGGCTTTTCGGCCTGCATGCTCCGCTTAATAAAGCACGTTTCTCACAGTTTGTGCTGAAACGGACTTACCTGTGTGTGTGTTTGAACTGAAATAGCAAGTTATGGAGCACTCAGTTTAGAATTTTCTTTACTCCTCTAAGTAACTGTCGTTCCTCCATCTCGGATGGAACTGCAGGACGACCGCTTCTTGAATGATTGTCGTATGTTTTGTTCTGATCAAACCTGTATATAACAGTTTTCACTGTACTGGTAGGTCTTCCAGTGGGTTTTCCAGTTTCTTGAAAATATTTTGCTTTTTTAAATAATCTGATGTAAATTTCTGTCTCTTCTTTTGTAGTTTCACGACGTTTTCGATCCGTACTACTTAAATAGCAGTCAACGGTTTTGAAAACAGAGATGGAACTGTCAATGACAGTAAATGAAACACAACTGCATAAGGAAAGGGAAAAGGTGTGTGTCGGCGAGGCACCATACCTGGAATCTTGTTTTCAAGGCGAATACTTGTTTGACATCAAATGGGACATGATTTTAAATAACGTAGAGCTGTTCACTAATTAAGCAATACATGAAGGCAAATTGTGTTTTACGTTTAAATCTAGATATCAACCGATGTAAGGAAATAGTTACTGTTCGTTTCTTATCTATATTTTTCTGATTATGCTTGTCATATTCTATGTGCTATTAGACAAATACTTTTTGGAGTATCTGTATCTAATACAGCTAAAGAGAATTTATGCACGTCGTGATAGCTTTAATAGTTGTTGCATACTTGAGTCCCCGAAGCTCCACTGCTCCTACTGTTCGTGAATGGTCAGTACACAAGGAGGTTGTTGCACCATTGACAGAGAAAGTGGAGCAACACCCGTCTTTTAGCTCCTCCTACTTCATGTCGAGATTCTATTACTGTCAAATCCATGCTCCTGCGTTCTGAGTGACATGTTCTACTGCAAATGGCAGCGAACAGAGGACCGCTTGCATTAATGTCCCATCACTTACGCATTTAGAGCACAGTATCCTCTCTTCCAACAATGAGCGAATGAGCGAATCAAGGTGTTCGCGGTTCTGAAATGACAGGCATTATGCACTCACTAGCAAAACCAGCAACTTTGCTTATGCTGTTGTGCTAACACTTGCTAACTCAATATTTTGAAAACGGAAGTAAACAAACTTATTTTCTGAGGTGTTTATAAAAATTAAATCGTAGTGAAAGGTTTAGCAGTACACGTGACCAGTACTTTGAGCCTCTCGCTAGCACGACACAAACCTCCCATAGGTGATTTGAGTAGAAGCTGAGGAACAAATGACAGTACAGTTTAAGACTTCGGTATGATGAGTTTTTACCAGAATAGCTTAGCTGTAACTGTCGCAAGCTCTGTGGGGTATAAACGAAAAGAAACGAAAACCAGACGTTAGTGGCGGATACAACACACGCGATCTGGGTTCAAACCGATGTCGAAAATGAAATGGTAGGTCTTAGGGTACAGTACAAAATATTTACCGCTATTACTTTTAAGTGTTTAGAGGGCATGAATACCCCAAAATTCATTAACCTATCTTGACAAAAGTGTAGTTATTGAAGATTAGCTTGTGGAATTGTTTTGTTTAATTTACTTTCGGATTCAAACGAATTTATATACATAAAATGAATCCATAATAAGATAATTAAAAAAGTACTTAATGCCTTTAATACCTTGTCTCCAGGATATATATGGCGCCGTGGTCACAAACCGCTCGCGAACAATAGATTGACAAAGTGTCTCTTGCGTTCATACCAGCGGTTGTCAACGACTAGTAACTGGTTGGAAACTAACACACTCGAACCCTGCTCACTAGCGTTGAAATCTTAAGATGCTTAAATTACCAAAATTAGGTATTAATAAACTGACAAATTATTGCTTACAATTTTTTATGTTTTCGTTTAATTTAATATCCTTTATTAAGGTAAATCATATCAGACCACGGATGAATGAAATGGGCTAAAGGATGTTGAAGTGAGCTCGGGGTCCATAGATCTTAATGTTATCCGACATCTCAGAAAAGCGAAACACCTCGGTAAAAAGGAATTTATCAATGTGACTCACCCTAACCAAGATTCGAACTCGGGAACCCTAGAAGGTGAGGCAGACACGCTATTCCTATACCATAGAGGCGGACTTACATGTAAGTCAGATTTAATTTTATGACTTCCTCATCAGACTTTTGTATTTGGAAAGAGCATGCAGCTGTATAGTTTATTCTTTGATTGGGAGCTAAAAACGCTGAGTTAAAAGCTTCAGAGTAATTAGTTCATTATCCTTGAGTGAAACGGTAACGACTGCTCTCTCTCTCTTTTCCCCTATATACACGCGCACTTGTGGTATTTTAAAGACGCAATTTAGACTCCAAATTAGTCCGTTATGTACAGTACTCCAATATCAGCTATTCATCCAAAATAGAAAATGTCCACAAAAGAAACTGGTTAGTTTCATTACTCATTACGTTACATACATTACAGTTACTATTCTTAAAATTATGAATATTTATAAATTATAGCATACACAGTACTATTGGCTCGAGTAACTCACAAAGAGCATATCATTTGCTTCTTACATAATAGGTTCGACTTTCAATTAATAATAAATTTTATCTTTACTTGCTTTGTCTTCCGTTTTCCAATGGTTACTTTCCCAGTCTCTTACAAGGCCTCTTACGCAGCTCTGCGTATATAAGAAACAACGCAAACAAAATACAGGATAAATACCAAATTTCATACTGCAGCCAGGCTCTTTTTTTTAAAGGTTCAAGGTAAAAATTTCAACAAATTCCCACCACTCTTCCTCCAAAAAAATCATCCATGTGAAATATTTGCGTTATTGTTTTATTTTCTCGAATACATGCCAATGATTTCATTTCTTACTTTGTTAACTACTTGCTTACCGTAAGCAGAGGCGCTATAAACAGTGATCATATTTGACTGATGAGTATAGTATGGTAAGCTGTATGTTACTGCGTTCTTTCATTCAATCAGACCAGTCTGAATCCGTTGCTTCGGCAGTCTGATGGAGGTTTGCTTCTCATAGTTCTCAGCAGCAAAGTACTGCGAGAGTTATCGGGATATTTACTGCTCTGGACTTTATTTACTTTACAAAAGCGCTATTCATTAAAGACAGGTATTGATTCAATTTTTATATTACATTAAATACACGGACTCGCTTTAAATACTTTTAAGGCCAGAGTTTACTTCAAGTTAATGGTGATTCAATTGGAGCTTTAAGATAGGTAATTTACGACGTAAATGTAACATGTTTCGACCCTTTGAAATATTCGATTTATTGCACAACTGTAAAAAATGTTACTTTTAAAACACGTTTATAGTTAATTTTGTTTTACTGAAATTCCCACCCTAAAATTTGATTTTATTTACTCATAAAATATTTAGCGTTATCCTCCACTCTTGAGTGTTTTACCAGTATTTTCCAACGTATTTCTTGGTAACTGTTGGAGCAGTTCAGTGATTAACGTAAAATGGCTAGACGAACGGGCTTTTCTATGAACACTATATTGCTATCCCTCGAAATTGTTAGTAGGTACGAAAAGTTCACACTTTTATTTTTCCCTAGACTTATGTTTGGTAGGTAGGAGTACTGTATTCAATTCAAAATTCAGGTATTGAGATTTTACCAAAATAGATAATTTAAAGTTTCCAAAACTTAAAAAAGAAATAATTTTAGAGACATCTGTCTGTGAGCAAATTTGTATGTGTATGTGAAAGAGAAGAAAATAATATAAACAAAAACAAAACAAAAAATCAGTGGATATCAAACTTTCTATTTAAGTTTGATATCCATTATTCTTAAACTACTTTAAGCATTTTTCCATGTTGAAGCACGAAGATTTTTGTGAAATACTTCCACTCCAAAACACCCTCTGCATGGAGACATAATTTTATTTCTTTTCATTTTCTTCAAAATGCTTTATCAATTTTGCTTAAATCGTTGCATATTTTGAGATATCCAGTGATATGAAACATGTTCTTTTTACTTTATTTATTTATTATTTATTTTGCGAGTAACCCTTACAATCCTTTGTATTCGGGTTCAATTTTATATAAGTTTATGCAACTAGGAAACCGTAGGTTTTAGCAAGAAAGAAAGGGGGGGGGGGCGAACTAGACAAAGTATCCAGCTTGTGACAAATAATTTGTTTCGTAATATTAGCAGTTTTCGGGATGTACAATGTTATATTATTATATTTTACCATATTGAAGTACATCATACAGTCAGGAATTTTGGAGAACAAATGCTTTTTTTTTCTGTCCTCTGAATGCCTTGAGTTCGTTCTGTTACCAGCAAAAGCAGCCTTAGCTTTTTTGGTGGTGGTGGGCACGTGAAGATTCGCTTTTTATTTGCGAAATCGTGTGCCTTTCCTTTAATTGATAAGGAAAGTCCCGTGAGCGTTTCAATTATTCTGAGTTGATTAATGTGTTCATGCAACGAACTTCTAGCTAATACACATTCTTAATTTGTTCCTGTGAGAAATACACGTTACATAATTTCCTGTAGCTGTCGTGAGAAAGGAAAAGGTCTCTTTTCTTCGTTGCGACTTAAACCAATAAAGCAAATGATTTCAATTACAAACGTATTTAACACTCGTTTTTATAGTTTTAATTCCAGTCCCGCTCCACTACTTGTTGTGCTCATAAAACAAGCTGTTAGATTTATTAGTTAACTACTTCAATAAATTTCCTTGGAAAAAGTATGTGTCAGTTTTTAGTTTAGCTCAATGTAGTATGTTGAAGTGAGTGAAAAGAATGACACGTATCTTATAGAAACCTTAATATAACCTATGGCGCGACAGCCCAATGCCTGCCAACCCGACTGCCGGCCTCACGCCTACATACGGAAGGTAGAGATGAGCGATCATCTAACCGATACGGGGCGGAGATGTGGTCAGCATCTCGGCACTTCCAGCCGGAAAGTTGGCTTTCTTGACCAGGGCCGCTTACCTATCGTAGGCTCCTCAGTTACCTCACGAAGCTGAGTGAGCACCAGTCCCATATACGGGACAGAAAATGGGATTGATCACATATCTTCTAGAAGCCTGGGAGAAACTGAAATGAAATCACAAGCTACTGGTGAGAAGCTAGAAAATTACTGATTATGTATAATACTTTTTGTTTTAAATTGCACATGGTGCAAACATAAAAATTGACGATACACTAAAATAGGTCTTAAAACTGGACAAAATCTTGTTTGAATTATCATTCTTATAGGTATGACTAGCCATTACAGCAAACTTTCATTTATTGTGAACAGATGTGAAGTAGATTAAGGCAGTGAATGTGTTACACTATCTCCTTTCTTTAAAGATGATAACACTCCACCCATGACACAGGTGATGGATGGGGGTAGCGCCTCTGGCCCGCTTTCGGGGCGTCGCGCTCTCGATTCCCGACGCCGATTTTTCTGACCTTGGCTTTATACCGGTCACTAGGCAAATGCTGGTAATGATATTTACTTCACTTCCCCCGTTTCACTTCCATTCATTTATTTCTCTGCACCCGGTCTTTTCAGGAAGCAAAATTAGGCAAAGTAGCCGGTGGGCTGCGCTGTGATGGTTTTCTTCTTTTTCTTATTTATTTATTAAACCAAATACAGCATGCTCCATTACAATGTGCAATACTACATGCTTGAGTTCTCTTTTGGTACACAGGCTGGCATCTTTTACATAATTTAGCTTATAGTACATGATTTCATGATATAAAATGACATAGTTATCTTGGTTTCACTTATAGGAAAGTTCACTTGAATCTATTATTTATAATTTATAAAAATTAACTCCATTAGCAAATTTCAGGAATTGGTTCTTATATTTGCTACTGAGTTCCATTTTGTTTGTTTGCCGCACTCCTCTAGCTTCTGAGACTGCTTTCTTTAGTTGCTGTCATTGTAGATTGAGCAAATGACACTCATTTATTAGGTGGTCAATTATTTGATCAGACTGAGCGCACTTGCACATATGATCATTAGTTAATTTGAATCTATGGTAATAAGTTTAAGTTTTTCCATGTCCTGTTAGGAAAGTTGTCAAGTTAGCTGTTAAGTTTAGTTTGTTTGTCGCCTTCACATTCCCTTCTAACCTAGCGTGCGCTTTGACCCAGCCAAAGTGTATTGTTGATTCTTGCTCTGGAGTTGAAGTTTACGTCTTGTGTTTTCTGCTATTGCGGTATGAATGGAGTTGTTTTTGAGAATGGATAATGTGACTTGGCTATCTGTGTACACTGCTATTACATTTTCATTGGTATGTGCTATGATGGTTTCAGTTCAAGAGCCTTCAGAATTGCTAATTGAATGGGAATATTGAGAAACCCCACATGTTCGTTTTTTTTTTTTTCAAAATTGAGTTATCTATGACATTTTACTTTAAATATATAGGTCGACTATAATGTAGAGAAATCCAAGAGGGTCTGACATTTTCTGAGCTGGTTTGCAGCCAGTGTGTCGCCGAAACTGACAAAAAATCCCACATGTACAAAGGATATTGACTTTTTTCAGAATTTTAATTTACCAGCACTGTTTCGAACAGAGAGAATAGTAATCGGCCCCATACTCTTTTATTTAATCACTTGTTATTGTTGATAATTTGTCAGACCACAAATGCACTTGTGATATTAGTGCAGAATTGAGGAAGATCAGACATTCCAACTGCCTGAACCATTTGTAATTCCTCCAAATCCTATGAGTCAGGCTTAGCAAGATAATGTGCCTATAAATGAGAAGAAAGTGTAAGACCTAGACGATTTGTGCCATTCTTAACAGAATATGAAATCATTCAGAACTTCTACGACAACATATACAACTGGCCAACATTTATCAATGAATAAATCTTGTGTAGAGTATAATTTGTTCCATTTTTGTCCTTATCAGCTATATAGTGTGGGTTAAGTAATATTACTTAATTGCAATTATTATTTATTACAATTATATATTACAATATATTATTACTAAAGGTTCACTAAATAAATTTAAAATAATTTCAAGAAAATGGATCAAGAATGTCTACAATGCAATGGTATGCTTCCCTCTACATTCATTTCCATGAAAAATGAGAACAAAAATTGACTTTAAGTATAATTTTAAGAACTGGAATGTTTCTTGTATCTTCTGAAAAATTTAGGTTTTTGGACATTTGGGGTTTCTCGATATTCCGATTCAATTGCTCGGTATGGTTATCTGAACAGCTACTATCTACTTTGAATTTGTATTCTTTTTCCAGTCTTTTAGTCATTTTATACACACACACATACACAACACACACACACACACACACACACACACACACACACACACACACACACACACACACACACACACACACACACACACACACCTGCTCCGACCTTGCCATCAATTTTGCTGCCGTCTATGAATATTTCAATTGGGTAGGCGTTTCGCTTATTAATTTCAGAGACGTTCGGTCTTTCCGCTGGATGTGGCCAGGATTGGCGCTGCGATGGTGTTTGCGCTTTGGAAGCTGTAGGTTTGCTACAGTGTTTGGCTGAGGGGAGGCGCTGTGGTCTTTTTAGAGTCTGTTCAACCGGAACTGGCTGGCTATTGGCAGACTCTCTATGGTGACCTAGGACTGTCGAACTGAAGAAACTTTCTGCACCGTTAGGGACTCACGCGGCTGTAGTGTCATCTGTGATAAGTTCTGGCCGCCTGTAATGTACTTTCGTGTCATCCTTCCTCCTGGTGTCTGACGCACAATAACCCTCGGCTGCCGTGTTTGACAGAAGTCCATCTATGATATTACATCATCATCACCATTTAAATAATGTAGTTCTCAAGTTTCCACTTCCAATTCTTCCAGTTGCATCTGTAGCAGTGTCTGACTTCTGCACCATACAGATTGCGTTAACTTCAGTAGGTAGCGTACATCTCGCTTCTAACCATAATTTATTATGATGATCAAATATATGCACTGAAGCAAACATTTCCATTATTATTGCTTTTTCACGTCGGTTTCGTCAATTGAACTGAGAGCTGCTGATTTGTCTTTAAAATATCTCTGTACACACTAAATGCTTGCGTTTATGGCGATGCGAGATCTCGATAGTATGAAGTGTTACTCTCTCGTTCTTTTATAACAGATGCGGTTATAGCATTGGTTTCTCTACTTGTTCTATTCGTTTCACCGTTAGAAAACCTTGTCCTAACTTCACCTCTGTGTTAACGACCGAGTACCAGGATCCTTTGTAGTAATTTCTTTCTACTGTAACCCATTCCTCTCTCATTCCTCATTAGGTAAAAATGTATTGCAATTACATGGCCCTGTCTACTCACACTTGCACACATTATTTTCATAAGCGCTTATTCTATTTGATATTAATCGAAATAAACATTAGCAGAATTGTTTTGTTACATATTTTATTGAAAGTGAATGGGATTTTTGGGAGTACGGTACGCTCTAAGCGGAAATCAAATCTTTTAAGGACTGATCGCTAAATGATGTTCTCAAATTTCGTTCTTTTGCATGAGCAAGACAGAGAGAAAGAGAGACAGCGACGAATTAGGCCTTCCCATTTGAGAAAAGTATTATAATTTAAAAATGCAAATCAATAACAAAGATTAATTTGAAAATAATTAACTAAAAACACCACCATGTGAGTAGATTTGCTAGCTTGTGAAAGAATTTCACGAAATTCAGGCACACCGGCGACAGTGATATATGCTCCTGGCAATCGACAGCGTCGTTAAACATAAAGAGCAGTTCACACCGTATTTTCGGAAATGTTAAGATATACATTTCGTTTATCATAGAAGCTTTGGAAACACACAGCATACTGACAAAACATAGCAGTATTTTGGAAAATAAAAAATTTCAAAATATATTTCATGTATAGGTAGTCTGGAATGAAAGATTTCTGAAAATATTTGTGTCGCTCTTGGGAGATGCTGAACTTAAATCCAAATTCGCCATTTAACCGACTTTTCATTTTTGAGTTATGCTGATCTAGACACAGTCTTGTTCTATTTCTACAAATGTTTTTCTTGGGATCAGGGGACGTCAAAACATATTTCCGGTGGAATATCGACATGTTTTTTTTTTTTTTGTGTTTTTTTTTTTTTTAATGGAGTACAATAATTTTCCTACTTTCTGCACGTGGTAAAGAAAATAATAAATAATGTTGCCCTTTTACTGTGATTGTAAATATTCTATGCGGGAATAAGGTTCTTGTTTTCTGCATGGTGCTGTACGAGAAGGTAAAAACAATTAATTTAACAATTAATTAATTAATTTAACAATCTGTGTTAAACAATGCAGATTTATCTGTTATAAATATGTTTATCATTTTCAAGAAATATCTCTTTCATTATGATATTTTTATACTACAAACATATATTATGCTCAGTGTAATCTTCCTGATGTTTAACACACTGTTAATAATTAGGGGCGGATTTCTGTGACATAAAAACGGAAATATACAAGCATTTAATGATTTTAACTTAATGAATTTATTAATCATGTTACGAGGGCTGTTCAATAAAGAAAGATCACATTTTTTTCTTTATTTCTTTTTTGACAACGCACCTTTACTCACCCTCATAATTTTTTATGGTTTTTCTCAAAATAGTCTCCCCTGAATGCGATGCACCTGTCCCAGCGTTTCTGTCAGTCTTCAAAGACATGCTGGAAACCATTTTTAGAGAGATCCTTCAAAATCGCCTCCGCAGATTTTGCCACTGCTTCTGATGATGAATAATGCCTCCCACGAAGGCATTTCTTCAAGTTAGGGAATAGAAAAGTCACATGGGGCTAAATCCGGACTATAGGGAGGGTGAGCGATTGCACTTCACGTTTATTTTGCAAGATATTCAGCAACAACATTGGCAATATGCGGCCGCGCATTATCGTGGTGCAGCATCCAGCCTGCTTAATGGAAATGTGGTCTTCTGCGCCTGCTATGGAATTGCAATTTTTTCAGGACATCCCTGTAGTATTGTCCAGTTACTGATGAGCGTGCAGATACAACATGCTGATAAACTATTCCATGAATATCAAAGAATGAGATGAACATAACTTTCTCAGCAGAAGCAACCACTTTTGCTTGTTTGGGGGTTGGTGATGAAGGAGATTTCCACACCGAGCTTTGCTGTTTGCTCTCACGATCAAGATGATGTAGCCAAGTTTCATCAGCAGTGATTACGTTTGAAAGAAACTCCGGATCTTCCTCTAACATCAATTTTAATTGCATGTTACCTCCATTGCAGCGGTAGGCAATACTGAACATATCTGAACTTGCCTGGTTCTCACAGGCGGGAACCAGGACTATCAACAAACTACTACAGTGTGTTTGTTTCACATTAAGCTAACAATATAATAAGATTGAATTTTAGTGCGAAAAATTATGACCGTAAAAGATTATGATCATTCTTTATTGAACAGCCCTCGTTTATTAATTGAAAATTAAATTTTAATTAACAATTAATAATTGTTCATGCATAAACATTTTAATCGTTTTTGCAAATAAAGTCTTCTTTATTTCTTAATTCAGCACTTTATGGGATCTGTAAGTTAAAAAGTCCTAAATTAGATAAGAATAATTATTGTAACTTAAGAAAACAATAATTAAGAGAAATCAAATATTCATATCGGGGGGTTAGTTTTCATCAGCAGCAAAATTGCATTGAATGACAATGAACATTTCTAGGTTATCAAATTGGAAGTCTCTTCTATTGTCATACAGAATGTTGTTATATCTGGAGAAACTTGATCCCTCCTCACATGAGGTTATAGGAGCATTTACATATTTAAAAAAAGACCTAAATCACACTGTTCCTTTTTTTGCGATACATTCGCTTCACAATATTTACAAAACAAAATAACATCATCAGTACTAAAAGCCTTCTCCCCAAACTCTAGAGCAAAATTTCTTAATTCTACACTTTCCAAACACGTAGTTTTAGACAGGGTGAATTCAAACCCACTAAGATCTAAATAAAATGTACAAGAAACTTTCAGAAAGCTGGTGGAAATGGAGGAGGCAAAGTGGAGGGAACATAGCATTAACCCTGTCACCAAACAAACAGGGAAAAGTGAGATTCAAACATTTAAGATTGACTCTTTTGTCCTGTAGGAACGTTTGCTACATGCTAAAGGAACCTTCCAAAAACAAGTGGGCAGTGCTGCTGGTGACTTTTACACATAATGGCGGTTTATTTTATTTATAATCATTTTCTGACTACACTATAGTAATCTCCAAAATATGACTATCTTGGAAATAAGCATAAATATAACCAAAGATCTGAAAAGTGATAAATATTAACTTTTAAGGTTCAATAAATGACATGTCAGAGGAATCCGCCCATTACTAATAACTAGGGCTCGGATTTTGATGAAAAGTCTTTTTTTTTTTTTTTTTTCTGAGTAGTCACACACGATGCTTATTGGAAATTAAGTGCAATCTGGAATAAATACGATATATATATATATATATATATATATATATATATATATATATATATATATATGGTTTTTATAGGTAATCAAAATGCATTTTTCAGCATTTTTATAATAAAGTCATTTTTTTAACATTTAGATGTATTTTCCAGTCGATTTCTTTCTTTTTCACGAATTTATTGGGCATTTTCATCTGCAGACCGCATTCGGGAGGCCTGGGTTCGATTTCCGTGGCCGACCAGACCCTGACCCATGGGCTTTTTTTTAAATAATCTGTGATTAAAAGTTATTTATATCATAACCATTTATGAAATAGTAACTTTGTAAGTGTGTTAAACATGTCCTAATAATGCTAGTGAATTTATGACGCATCAATTCGAGGAATCGGCGATTACATCATGCAATACGTGTGGATTGCATCAGGCAGGGCCTCCGGAGCTAGAAGTGTCGCAGTAAGGAGAGTAGTTTGTAAGGTGTGTAAAATTATTGTGTTGTGGAATTGAAATGGCGAAACAAAAAGTCAACTGCGTTTGAAACAGTATGTTTCAGAGTTTGGCGGAAAAATACATTGTATAAAATTTAAAATGACCTGATGAATTTTGAATTTATTTATTATTTAATACCAATAATTGTATTATTTACTAAGAAAGTTAATTTTAAAATGTAATTATTCGAACCATATATTATTATTTGTCTGTGACAGTTATTAATTTATTATTATGAAAGAAATTGTTAATTTTTATTAGGTCATTTTATGTGCATTTTTTATATTTTAAGGGCATTTTATAGCTCATGTTTAGGTCAACAACTTCCGGGCTCTACTAATAACTTTAACATTTATAAATGCTGTTACATTTCAGAAGCTCTATATGATGCTATCCCCCTCTCCTTTCTGAGACGTTAAGTCAAGTAACAATGTAAAATCAAGATATAAACTATTCCAGTACCTTAACAATGGTAGGTATTTATCCGGAACGCTGAAGGAAAATCTTTTGTTTCTCCCGTTTCTAAGATGCTTATGTAAATGGTAAAACGCGCATCGCATGCAGTGTTTGGCTCAAGGTAGAGTGGTGGGAGTTGGAGAATTTCCACGCAGTGTGTGGTGGTTGCTGCGCATTCATTCATCCGACATACCCACTTACAGTTATTCTTCTTGTACATGACAGTTATGTAACTGAAATATCTTGCAACAGGAGTGCTTCGAAATGTGAAAATGCAGTGTCTATTAATGAACCTTGTGATTGTGTCATTAAAAAGCTAATAATAACATCCTTCAGTTTATTAAGCTATTAAGAAATAAGGAAGAATTTTAAAAAGGCAACAACCCCATGATTACTGAATCTGAAATAGAGTCCTAAGACCGACAGTAAAACGGTAAAACTTAATTTCGATGGATCTAAGTACAGGCAAATACCGTGCTTAAGTAGTTATGAACATCTAAATAAACGATTTGTTGGTCATGTTTACTAATTTGTAACGAGAAACTTCACTACGTAGACCTCAACGAACATGAAACACATAGGTGCTTTGTAACGATACGTTTTAGTTGGAACTTTTTATATGAATATCCAGTTGAAAATTCTTGTTTTCTGATCTGACTATTAGTGGGCCATGTAATGACAATATAAGAAAATGATGAACGGTTGCTAGGAAAAAGAAAATCAATAATCTTGCTTGATGTGGAAAGACTAAAAGTTTTGCTTAGTAATAGAAAATGAATAATCTTCAAAAAGGAAATATTCTGTAATCTAGATAGTGAAGAGTGGACGTGCAGAAGTGAGGAATTTTATGTAATTAACGGAAATTTTATTAAGGAAGTAAGGATTTATCGATGTGTTGGAGGTAACCTGCAATGATTGACTAGGAAAGAAAGTTCGAGTAAAATGTAATCCTGATAATACAATTAAATTATATATTACGAAATCGTACTTATCTAAAATTGTATTTATGTCACTAGAAACCACACCTGAAAACAAGAGATCTCATGACTCTTATTTAATCAAACTCAATCATCAAAAAACAATTCAAACTACAGCGAAGTAGCCCTGTTACATCTGGCTTCCCGACCTGGGTCTTCGAAAAAGTCAAGGTGCATCCTATCTGCAACGAACAAAAAACAGGTTACAGCTTTAGTTTCGCTAAACGTATTTGAAAAGTTGGAGACAAGAGGAGAATTTTGGCTAACCAATTGTGAATTGACAGCTGTTAGTCTCACAAAAACCCAAGGACGGCTGAACCGATTTCCTTATTTGGTTTTGAAATATTTATATAAGTCCAATGAAGATTTAAGAGGTGAGAAAAAAAACTGAAGTAATTTTGGACCCGATTATTACTAAATATAAAGGTACACACTCAAAATTTTACGGAACACTTACATCTTCTTTTATTTTTCGACATACAAAAGCGTTACTAAGTAGAAAGATATTCCACTCCTTGCTAAAGTCTTCAAAGCTATTTCACTAACCATATGTTATTAAAAACGTTTACCGTTTCTTATCAAGGCTGAAATATTTTATGTACCAGGATGATATATGCACCTTTCAAAGATTAGACATAAAATTAATTTCTAAACGCACCATAGCATTCTAAATATTTGACCACAGACAATTTAATATTTGGAAATTAATTGTTCTTTCACACTGACCGTGTGTAGGCTAAATTGTGGAAACGGCTATGGCATTCAATTTTTCAGTCTGACTCTGCGTTTCCACAATTTAGCCTACACACGGCCAGTGTGAAAGAACAATTAATTTCCATTAATTGACCTAATAGTGGTTAACTATAAAGCCCGGGACTTAAAGTATTTACACGTTGTAAATCGCCATTTAGTTGTCTCATGTGTTTATGAGAACTCCTAAGTGGTTTACCGGGAAAAACACGAGTCAGTTGGAGAATTTAATGTCATATCGGCACGTTGGCCATAGTAGCTCAATGGTTAGAGCGGCTGGGCGCAGACCAGAAGATCCGTGGTTCAAATCCCGGCTATGGCATTAAATTTTTCAGTCTGAATCTATCTCTCCATACTTTAGCCTACACACTGCCAGTGTGAAAGAACAATTAATTTCTATTATTTGACCTAATAGTGGTTAACTATAAAGCCCGGGTCTTAAAGTACTTACATGTGGTAAGTAGCCATTAAGGTAGTTGTCTCATGTGTTTATGAGAACTCCTAAGTGGTTTACCGGGAAAAATATGAGCCAGTTGAGGAATTTAATGTCATATCGGCACGTTGGCCATAGTAGCTCAATGGATAGAGCGGCTGGACGCAGACCAGAAGATCCGTGGTTCAAATCCCGGCTATGGTATTAAATTTTTCAGTCTGAATCTATCTCTCCATACTTTAGCCTACACACTGCCAGTGTGAAAGAACAATTAATTTCTATTATTTGACCTAATAGTGGTTAACTATAAAGCCCGGGCCTTAAAGTACTTACATGTGGTAATTAGCCATTAAGGTAGTTGTCTCATGTGTTTATGAGAACTCCTAAGTGGTTTACCGGGAAAAATATGAGCCAGTTGAGGAATTTAATGTCATATCGGCACGTTGGCCATAGTAGCTCAATGGATAGAGCGGCTGGACGCAGACCAGAAGATCCGTGGTTCAAATCCCGGCTATGGCATTAAATTTTTCAGTCTGTTTCCAATTTAATATTTGTTAACAAATATTGGCGAATCCTGGATACCTTCATTAAAATTTGTGTTTGCGAATTCGTGAATGTGAACTGAAATGACACACAATTAATTGAATTCCTTTGTGACTTTGTCAAGTTCGCGGAAACTTTTTCACTATACCAAGGAGAAGATGACCTGACTTAGGTCGTAGAAGTCACTCAAATATGCGAGGAGCTACGTCACATGTTAACCGCACTGATGAGCAGCGAGACGCAGGTAATGCTAATATTAATGCTAATAGTATTCATATTTCAGAATTACGTTCTAGAGTGTCTGTTCTTTTTTTTTATCGCGGGCATTGTTTTCGAAATCAGTTCACACAGTTGTAAACCAGGATGACGTAGTCAACTACCCCACAGAGTTTTTAAATTCATTAGAATTTCCTGGACTCCCACCTTACAATTTAAAATTAAAAGTAGGATCAATTGTGATCATGCTGCGTAACTTTATCCAACCACGACTGTGCAATGGAACGAGTCTAACTGTGAAAAAGCTAATGAATAACGTCATCGAGGCAACAATCATCAAGGGAAAGTATAAAAGGAGAGGATATCTTGATACCGCGTAAATCGACGATTCCAACGGATTTACTGTTTGATTTTAGGCGTCTACAATTTCCCGTGCGTTTGTCCTTTGCGATTACCATAAATAAATCGCAAGGGTTGTCGGAAGTTTGCGGAATCAACTTGAGGTTTCCCTGTTTCTCTCATAGACATTTATACATCGCGTGTTTACGCAATTGCAGAATAAATAACTAATTCCAATGTGTTTTATTTATGTAGATAAGTACAGTCAACTTTTATTGGCGGTACGAGGTTCGCCGGGTCAGCTAGTAGCTAATATATATAAGACCAAAATCTCGAAGTAAAAATCAGTAAAGGACTCCTGAAATCTTTAATTTATGTTAAGTGATGTTACAGCTCCTAAGCAACTATCTTTCGGAAGTCACGATGGATCAGAAGACAGGTCTTGAAATAGAGGAAATGGGGGATTGCTGAATGTTTTCTGTCGGTGAAAGAGAGGGAGAGAAAGAGACTTCCAAAGCCGTTTAAACATGTGTTGTTCCCACCCCCCTCAGAAAAGCACCCATGATAGAGAATAACTTGACCGAGTGGAATATTTAATGCAGAATATTAAACAGATGCAGTTATTATGGATAAAATCACGGAAATTTCTAAGAAATTTTGACTGTGCAGGGTGTTTAGGCATGTCGATTTAAAAGGAGAAATTCAACAAATTTTGTTTCGTGATATTAAAGTGAGCGATGATTGTACAGCCGAACAAATTTCAAAGGTATTATTTCATCATTTAATTCTTTTAAATTATCTTCAACGATAATCATATAGGAAAATGAATGATATGATGTTCAATTACCCGAGGGTCTATAGAGCCTAAAGTTACCTGACATTCATCGTTCAGGTTAAGGGAAAAACCCCGAAAAAGCTTCATCTAGATAACTCACCCTGACCGAGATTCGGAAAATTGCATACACATGATAAATTGACCAACCGTATGAAGGTAGAGCTGCCAATAGTGGACGGTATAATCACCTTTCCACTACAGCTAAATCAAAGTATCCCCAACATTATGAACAATTTATTAAGCTTATAAATTAGCGTTGTTTTCTAAGACACTGTAAATAATACAAAAAGTTGTAAAGCACTTTTATGGCTGTTTCTAACTTCCTATAAATTGTCCAATGCCTTCTTCGAAAGCACACCCTGCGCCAACGACATGGTTATATAACAATCGACTTAAACAAGGAATTTATGGTAACAAAGATCAATTAATGCAGTTGTTTGATCACATTGTGGCCAGGATATCAGAATTTGACTCTGTTACTATGTCTTATCCTAAAGTTTTTCGTTAGAATCTACTTGACTTTTAATTAACTTTATCTTAGAAGAGTTCTATTTGTTTCTTCCATATCTTTAAATTGATACTGGAAAATAATATGGCGCAGTTTGTTGTTTAGTAAAAACAGCTCCATCGTCGCCTACATGGTATGATCTTTTTTGTAGAGTAAGATTAATCACACATCTGCATCGGACTTTAGTTCAATCATTCAATGTTGTAGCAAGAGCCAACGATTAATCCCCATTTCGGCAGCCTTATTATTAGGAGTTGGATAACTTATAGTTTATATCCAAGAAAATCTCTCTGATCACACCAGTTGCGATTTTTCGTTCTAATAGGTTTCCTATATATTTGGATGAGTAGTAATTTTCCAAAATCTCATCTCAAATATTACATTTAATCATCTTACGGGGCGTAATTCCGAACTTTCCTGTATCTATAATTCACCATGTTGAGCTATGCTTGGAATTGAATAATTCATAGAAAATGATCTTAGTGAAACTATCCTACAGTTGTTGGTTGGTTAGTAGGTTGGTGGTTGGTTACCAACACGCCCCACATGGCAACCTTGGCCTTCGGGGTAACCTCGTCCCACCACGTAATGTCCGAACACCATATCTCAGGTGGAGGCATCCAGAGGGCGGTGTCCATTACCTCCAATGATATAGGGATAGTAAAGATGACGGTGAGGCGGGAGGACCAACAGCTTATACCGTGGATTCCGAACCACGTTGGGCATAGGGGACACTTCACATGTGCTAGGTGAAGACGTGGATAGCGCCGACTCGTCAACCCCAGAGCCGAGAATCGAGCTTGGGACCCTTAGTACATCCTAAAATTGTTAATCCTAATAAACTTAATGATGATGACATCAAACTTCAAGTGCTGCAGCATATAAACGGTTTTCTACTCTCAAATAATTAATATAAGAGCTATTATTATTATTATTATTATTATTATTATTATTATTATTATTATTATTATTATTATTATTATTATTATTATTATTATTATTATTATTATTATTATTATTATTATTATTATTATTATTATTATTATTATTATTATTATTATTATTATTATTATTATTATTATTATTATTATTATTATTATTATTATTATTATTATTATTATTATTATTATTATTATTATTATTATTATTCACTTATTGTTACAATGTATATTACAGACCTAGCTGGAAATGCTTAGCTCTCTTCACGGCTTCATCTTACACATGTAAAAATCCAGGAGTCGCCATGGCGTTGACACAGCGATAATTATAAGACACGAGTTTGGATTTAATAGTATTTAGGTATCATCGACATGACAGCTACACGGTTTAGATTGACTATTTTAATTACATCCTGATGCAGTATGCATCATGGAAGATACCAACGGTCTAGCGAAAAGGGGTGCATCAGGCATTATCGACCACTTCCCCGCTGGCGGTTCACTAACCTAGACTTTCTCTTCCTCCCAATATTGAGTACCTCCGCAAATACAATCTTTGCATCTTGGACAAGTGATTAAAGAGTACACATGAAAGTAAATACAGCCTCATATTGTTTGTGAAAGCGATAAGCTGGCTTCGAAGGGGGAAAAGGACACGTAGAGGCATTTCGAGCACATTTTGATATCACAAAAGTTATTCACTCATTTAAGGTAAAATTCGCACTAAAACAGCGTTACCCCTGTGCAATGTTCTTTTACAACTACTAGGAGATTGTGGTTTGATCCCAGCAGCGTTAGAACACTTTCCTTCAGTACATTTCGGTGCTTTACTGTAAAAATATACATACTCGCAGAGGAACGATTAAAACTCTTTCAGCTACTGCAATGTGAGTGTTGAGGATCCCTAGTCTGTGATCAAACATATGTACATATGTACTTAAGGCTGTAGCTTCATGTTTACATATAATCATTGTTTCGTTTGGGGAAATGTACTGCACTAAATTAAGTCATAGAAGCGGAGCATGAATGAGATGTTTGCTATATCCTTAGCATCAAACAACACAAAAAACTGATTGAATCATTCCTGAGCAGCTTCCAGTCTTGAATACTGTCTGCCCATCACAAGAAGGAAGGCAGAGGAATGTATAACGTAATTAGTTTTTCTGTGGTTATGCTCGCCTTCCGGAAGCTAGGTTCATGTAAAATATACAGTGTTGTCACATAACTCACTCATACACAATACCACAGGAGTAACGTACGCAATACGGGCCCGCCTGCAAAAATTAAAATCCAGGCCCCCTAAAATATAATGTATAACCGGTCAGTTACTAACATAACCCCAATTACAGCTATATTATTGGATGCCAGAGTTAAAGTCACATTCACAATACGCTCAAGGATCTGTTTCCATATCTTCTTACTTTTCTTTAGTTCTGAATTCATGCCCGAGCCAACTGTGTTTCCTCACGCCACGAATTGAAAAACGACGCATGCATTCAAATGTGCATAGCTAGTTTCGTGTCGCAATATACTTTTGGTTAGGCACCTCCAATCTCGAACTCCTTCCCTCCAAGCTGACGACGATTTCTACCCTCCAAGCAACTAACACGGTTTACAGTAAACAGGGTCATTTTTAGATTAATAACACAACCATTCTCTCCAAATTCTTTGTCCTGCCAAAGTGAACTTTTCGTAATATTTAGTGGAGAAGGGCCTGTTTTAATGCCTAGCATCTTTGCGGAATGGGCCCGCTGGCTGACTGGGATTTTGTCTAACAAGGAACTCTTATTTTCATTATCTGCATCTAATTGACAATTTGCACGATCATTTGAATAGTCTGTGATTGGCCTATATATATGGCGTTTGCTAATTCGTTTTCACTTTCACATTTATTATTGGTGTTCACTTCAGAAATGCACTCACTTGTGACAATGCAAACTTCTGTAACTGTTGAGCTAGTACTACTGCTAGGACGAGAAATAAAAATCACTTATTTTCACTGATTTGTTTCTTTTTCTAACTCACGCTTCTTCTTTCCTTTTTGTGCTCCACTTAGATGTTCGTACTTAACTTTAAAACGTTTCATTTTACTGAAAAAGTACACAGTTAAATAGAAAAAGTTAAACTTTTAATCAGTCAAGTTTTGAAAATATCACACCACCTTTTACGATGCACCTATTTCCCACGAAGAAAGCTCGTCTGAAACTGAGTTGGCTGTTGACTGACCTGCTAGGTATTCACATCTTAATATATAATTGACATTCTTGTCGAATGAGAAGTGTGACAAAAATTTAAATGTTTCGGAAAAAATGTGCATATTACAATATCAGGAACTCTACACTCAATATAGAATAGCTTTGAGTGTGTGTGTGAGTGTGTGTGTAGTGTTTTAGGGCCCAGCGGAAATTATGGTGGCGCAAAGTTAAAGCAGGGTATGCGTGCATATGTATGAGTAAGGATGGTTGGAATGACGCTGGAATGCCCGTTTCAAACTGATTTAATGACTGCTTCTTTTTATCACCACATCAAACTCGAAGTTGCCGACCAAGGGTTGACAATATTTCACTGTTTAGAGTTACCGTATGTAGACTGCTTATTACTCGATAAAACTTAATTCGTTCTTCACGTACTTACGAACCGACAAAAATTTTCTCCCATCGCTTCTGATCTGCCTTCGACCAAGACAGAGGCGATTACTCTCTCAATCGGCCCCAAGCCGCGGACTGCCTTCACTGTCCTCACTGTGCACAGCTGTGTGTGTGTGTGTGTGTGTGTGTGTGTGTGTGTGTGTGTGTGTGTGTGTGTGTGTGTGTGTGTGTGTGTCACTTTCACTTCTCGAAAACCCTCTTATTCATACAAAACTCATTTGTGACTATTTTATCAATTGTGATTATTAGTCTCATTCATGCCATTATTAAGGGTCCGAAGAATGCCTTTTCAAACGGAGTCAAGTGCTACCCCTATAGAACCTTTTGCTAAGAAAACAGTTTCTTTTGTTAAAACAACTATTCAACCCAATGCTATTCAACTCAACTGCACGTACACGCGTTTCACAACAAATAAACATTCCTTTGAAATCCATTACTATTTTTTATGCATTGCATCCCTTAATTTCGGCATCAGCTTTCTACCTAACGTGATATTTTGGTATTCATTTTTATTGTAACTATGCTTCGCTCATTTGTGACGACAGAGAAACCTGATGCAAAACAGCGTTATCTGAGAATTCTTGGTGAAGGACAAGCATTGTTAACACACACAGATGCGCTAAACTCATATAAACATTGACCGATTCTAGGAAATCGTTTGGAATGATCTGACCATTAACTTTCTATGCAGACTGGCATTAAACTTTACTATTTATGATATACATATTTCAGAATTTATATCTGTATGTATTCAAATAGTTATATTCGTTAATAAGAATAATATGCTTGTTTTCCTTTTCTGCGAGCCCCTAAAATACCGGGCCCGCCCGCATTGCAGGCCCTACAGGCCCTAACGTTACGCCCCTGCACAATACCTATCACTGCAGTTACTGAAACGAACATTAGATTTGGCAGCGTGGGTGACTCATATCCACTCTCATACACTCCTTTCGTAGTAAATAGATCCACTAATAGAGCAGATAATAAATAGTTCAAGCTCCTCTACTCTTCATACCCCGCCTGCCTTCTTAACCTATGTACTGGTTAATTCCATGAGGCTTTTTTGTGATTTTCCTGACAGATTGGATATTTGGTACCACTACCCGAAGCTCCAGAACAATAGAAACAAAAATAATAAGTAATCCGTACAAAAAGGCGACTAGGAAACTAAGGCCATTAATCGAGATGTTAACCAAAATGATTTTGCAGGAAAACGACCGCGCAACTAAGGCCATTAATTAATGTGCATCAAAAGAACTAGATATGCATCTTTATATGAGCTAGAAATTTAGGCGACATCATTTAAAATTTCCTTGAGCGAAGTGCCAAGTTTAAAAAATCCTCTTTTGTCGACAAGTACTAGTGAATAATCATAGTTTGGTACAACGCTTCAACAGAACTCTTGAGAATTTGATGACTGATAAATGGACTCAAATACATCTACTAAATTATCTAGCTCTGTATTATAGGATATAATATGATGCATTGTTTTTATTCAGTTTATGTATGCTTTTCTAAAGTACCTTTAATTGTTCATGCAAACTAATATCCTGTACCAGCAGTAAGATCCGGACGTTATTCTGTTCATAGTTTTTATTAGAAATTAAATTTAATTTGCCATTATGTATTTGTTTTACAAAGTATTTGAAATTGCCATAAAAGTTTAGCAGGACTTTATGGCTAAAATTAGAAAGTTTAATGCAGGTTTAAGAATATCAAGTTCAAGATTCAGCATCAACTCGGAAAGAAAAGATTTGTATTCTGTCCAACCAAGAAATTTATCTTCTCATTCTCACCTAATTTTCGAAACTTAAACACTACTTTCAGGTAATAGCGAGATGCACACAGCATATTTTGTAACACAATCTCAACTCTCTATAGGGAAGGAAATATTGATTATATCTATGAAATGCTGTCTTATTTAATTAAATATTCCTCACTTCGTGGAATAGGCACTAGGCAGTTTCGGACTCATAGCTCAAATCTTAACTTTTTTTTATTTGGGCGAACCATGTTAGTACAAATAAACAATTACGTATTTACAAAATGTACAATTTGTTTATACAATTGGTTTACTTCTATTTAGCTCTTCCTATCTTCTTGGTTTCCATTTATAAACATAAATTTATTTAGGCAACAGAATGATACGTCCATTTTCTAGCAAAGGCAGGTCCAACTCTAACTTGCACGTATTAGTCATTTATAAACTCTGAACAAGCCCACGTCCTTGACATGAAGGGAAAGAATAAAATGTATTAAGCAAGCTGCCAGTCTCGCACTACATCATTCATACTCTGTAGCGGCGACTTTGTTACTCTAGGTATAATATTGGCATATTCAAAGATATCCAGATACTTATTTCACAAATCATAAAATGTACAATGTTTTTGGCTGTAAGAGACCCACCAAGAGACTCAGCAAGTACAGCACATTTTTGTCAGGTAGTGTAGACCTACACAATCAAAATAAAACGTCGGGGTGAGTTGGAAGACGTTAACTTTGAAAATATTAATTAAAGGAAATTACGATAGTTTTTCCCTGATTTTAAATGTTCAGTTAAATATATTGTTTCGCCTGCTAACATAAACAGAAGTAGAGCTTAGAATTATCCGACATCCGTCTTTTAGGATAAGGGAAAACTCCGGAAGAAACCTTATCTAGGTAACTCGCCCTGACCGAGATTCGAACTGGGGACCTCTTGAACGTGAGGCAGACACGCTACCATCTACGGTACCGAGGAGGGCAACATCAACAGAACGAATAATAAAATAAATACTACTACTACTACTACTACTACTACTACTACTACTACTACTACTACTACTACTACTACTACTACTACTACTACTACTACTACTACTACTACTACTACTACTACTACTACTACTACTACTACTACTACTACTACTACTACTACTACTACTACTACTACTACTACTACTACTACTACTACTACTACTACTACTACTACTACTACTACTACTACTACTACTACTACTACTACTACTACTACTACTACTACTACTACTACTACTACTACTACTACTACTACTACTACTACTACTACTACTACTACTACTACTACTACTACTACTACTACTACTACTACTACTACTACTACTACTACTACTACTACTACTACTACTACTACTACTACTACTACTACTACTACTACTACTACTACTACTACTACTACTACTACTACTACTACTACTACTACTACTACTACTACTACTACTACTACTACTACTACTACTACTACTACTACTACTACTACTACTACTACTACTACTACTACTACTACTACTACTACTACTACTACTACTACTACTACTACTACTACTACTACTACTACTACTACTACTACTACTACTACTACTACTACTACTACTACTACTACTACTACTACTACTACTACTACTACTACTACTACTACTACTACTACTACTACTACTACTACTACTACTACTACTACTACTACTACTACTACTACTACTACTACTACTACTACTACTACTACTACTACTACTACTACTACTACTACTACTACTACTACTACTACTACTACTACTACTACTACTACTACTACTACTACTACTACTACTACTACTACTACTACTACTACTACTACTACTACTACTACTACTACTACTACTACTACTACTACTACTACTACTACTACTACTACTACTACTACTACTACTACTACTACTACTACTACTACTACTACTACTACTACTACTACTACTACTACTACTACTACTACTACTACTACTACTACTACTACTACTACTACTACTACTACTACTACTACTACTACTACTACTACTACTACTACTACTACTACTACTACTACTACTACTACTACTACTACTACTACTACTACTACTACTACTACTACTACTACTACTACTACTACTACTACTACTACTACTACTACTACTACTACTACTACTACTACTACTACTACTACTACTACTACTACTACTACTACTACTACTACTACTACTACTACTACTACTACTACTACTACTACTACTACTACTACTACTACTACTACTACTACTACTACTACTACTACTACTACTACTACTACTACTACTACTACTACTACTACTACTACTACTACTACTACTACTACTACTACTACTACTACTACTACTACTACTACTACTACTACTACTACTACTACTACTACTACTACTACTACTACTACTACTACTACTACTACTACTACTACTACTACTACTACTACTACTACTACTACTACTACTACTACTACTACTACTACTACTACTACTACTACTACTACTACTACTACTACTACTACTACTACTACTACTACTACTACTACTACTACTACTACTACTACTACTACTACTACTACTACTACTACTACTACTACTACTACTACTACTACTACTACTACTACTACTACTACTACTACTACTACTACTACTACTACTACTACTACTACTACTACTACTACTACTACTACTACTACTACTACTACTACTACTACTACTACTACTACTACTACTACTACTACTACTACTACTACTACTACTACTACTACTACTACTACTACTACTACTACTACTACTACTACTACTACTACTACTACTACTACTACTACTACTACTACTACTACTACTACTACTACTACTACTACTACTACTACTACTACTACTACTACTACTACTACTACTACTACTACTACTACTACTACTACTACTACTACTACTACTACTACTACTACTACTACTACTACTACTACTACTACTACTACTACTACTACTACTACTACTACTACTACTACTACTACTACTACTACTACTACTACTACTACTACTACTACTACTACTACTACTACTACTACTACTACTACTACTACTACTACTACTACTACTACTACTACTACTACTACTACTACTACTACTACTACTACTACTACTACTACTACTACTACTACTACTACTACTACTACTACTACTACTACTACTACTACTACTACTACTACTACTACTACTACTACTACTACTACTACTACTACTACTACTACTACTACTACTACTACTACTACTACTACTACTACTACTACTACTACTACTACTACTACTACTACTACTACTACTACTACTACTACTACTACTACTACTACTACTACTACTACTACTACTACTACTACTACTACTACTACTACTACTACTACTACTACTACTACTACTACTACTACTACTACTACTACTACTACTACTACTACTACTACTACTACTACTACTACTACTACTACTACTACTACTACTACTACTACTACTACTACTACTACTACTACTACTACTACTACTACTACTACTACTACTACTACTACTACTACTACTACTACTACTACTACTACTACTACTACTACTACTACTACTACTACTACTACTACTACTACTACTACTACTACTACTACTACTACTACTACTACTACTACTACTACTACTACTACTACTACTACTACTACTACTACTACTACTACTACTACTACTACTACTACTACTACTACTACTACTACTACTACTACTACTACTACTACTACTACTACTACTACTACTACTACTACTACTACTACTACTACTACTACTACTACTACTACTACTACTACTACTACTACTACTACTACTACTACTACTACTACTACTACTACTACTACTACTACTACTACTACTACTACTACTACTACTACTACTACTACTACTACTACTACTACTACTACTACTACTACTACTACTACTACTACTACTACTACTACTACTACTACTACTACTACTACTACTACTACTACTACTACTACTACTACTACTACTACTACTACTACTACTACTACTACTACTACTACTACTACTACTACTACTACTACTACTACTACTACTACTACTACTACTACTACTACTACTACTACTACTACTACTACTACTACTACTACTACTACTACTACTACTACTACTACTACTACTACTACTACTACTACTACTACTACTACTACTACTACTACTACTACTACTACTACTACTACTACTACTACTACTACTACTACTACTACTACTACTACTACTACTACTACTACTACTACTACTACTACTACTACTACTACTACTACTACTACTACTACTACTACTACTACTACTACTACTACTACTACTACTACTACTACTACTACTACTACTACTACTACTACTACTACTACTACTACTACTACTACTACTACTACTACTACTACTACTACTACTACTACTACTACTACTACTACTACTACTACTACTAC
Organism: Mantis religiosa; assembly: GCA_030765055.1. NCBI lineage: Eukaryota > Metazoa > Arthropoda > Insecta > Mantodea > Mantidae > Mantis > Mantis religiosa. Next base: position 107,168,324 of record CM060949.1, read on the forward strand.
TACTACTACTACTACTACTACTACTACTACTACTACTACTACTACTACTACTACTACTACTACTACTACTACTACTACTACTACTACTACTACTACTACTACTACTACTACTACTACTACTACTACTACTACTACTACTACTACTACTACTACTACTACTACTACTACTACTACTACTACTACTACTACTACTACTACTACTACTACTACTACTACTACTACTACTACTACTACTACTACTACTACTACTACTACTACTACTACTACTACTACTACTACTACTACTACTACTACTACTACTACTACTACTACTACTACTACTACTACTACTACTACTACTACTACTACTACTACTACTACTACTACTACTACTACTACTACTACTACTACTACTACTACTACTACTACTACTACTACTACTACTACTACTACTACTACTACTACTACTACTACTACTACTACTACTACTACTACTACTACTACTACTACTACTACTACTACTACTACTACTACTACTACTACTACTACTACTACTACTACTACTACTACTACTACTACTACTACTACTACTACTACTACTACTACTACTACTACTACTACTACTACTACTACTACTACTACTACTACTACTACTACTACTACTACTACTACTACTACTACTACTACTACTACTACTACTACTACTACTACTACTACTACTACTACTACTACTACTACTACTACTACTACTACTACTACTACTACTACTACTACTACTACTACTACTACTACTACTACTACTACTACTACTACTACTACTACTACTACTACTACTACTACTACTACTACTACTACTACTACTACTACTACTACTACTACTACTACTACTACTACTACTACTACTACTACTACTACTACTACTACTACTACTACTACTACTACTACTACTACTACTACTACTACTACTACTACTACTACTACTACTACTACTACTACTACTACTACTACTACTACTACTACTACTACTACTACTACTACTACTACTACTACTACTACTACTACTACTACTACTACTACTACTACTACTACTACTACTACTACTACTACTACTACTACTACTAATAATAATAATAATAATAATAATAATAATAATAATAGTTTGGTGCTGGAAAAGGAGTAGAAAGGCTTAATGAATGGATTAAACAGAGTCCTAAAATCCCCTATATTGCGTTTTATTTATGCTGCCAAGACTGCGACGTATTCTGGCTGGTAGGGCACATAATGTAATATGGAAAACTGCTAAATATCTTAAATATGAAGAAAACGAGCTTATAAGGGCTTACTGGTGGCGATGTTTCTTTATGGAGCTTCAGTCGTAATGGCTGTTTCTGCACATATATGTGTCATCAGAAACCCGTTAGAAAGGGTACTATACAGAGGGAGGTATTTCACTGTTTCTGTATGACGTCATCCGACTAGTTAACTCCTATACATAATGCTGAGATGCATATAATGAAAACCTGGATTTTTTATAGTTTTTTAGCCATTTTAGGTGTGGTTAATACTTATAGGTGGTGCACGTGGTAAAGGGGTAGTGATTTTGTTCCGTTTTTTATTTATTTCTGTTTATTTTATATTTATGACTGTAGCAAATCGATTTCATTGTGATGATCGTGGTGGTGGTGGTGGTGGTGGTGGTGGTGGTGGTGGTGGTGGTGGTGGTGGTGGTGGTGGTGGTGGTGGTGGTGGTGGTGGTGGTGGTGGTGGTGGTGGTGGTGGTGGTGGTGGTGGTGGTGGTGGTGGTGGTGGTGGTGGTGGTGGTGGTGGTGGTGGTGGTGGTGGTGGTGGTGGTGGTGGTGGTGGTGGTGGTGGTGGTGGTGGTGGTGGTGGTGGTGGTGGTGGTGGTGGTGGTGGTGGTGGTGGTGGTGGTGGTGGTGGTGGTGGTGGTGGTGGTGGTGGTGGTGGTGGTGGTGGTGGTGGTGGTGGTGGTGGTGGTGGTGGTGGTGGTGGTGGTGGTGGTGGTGGTGGTGGTGGTGGTGGTGGTGGTGGTGGTGGTGGTGGTGGTGGTGGTGGTGGTGGTGGTGGTGGTGGTGGTGGTGGTGGTGGTGGTGGTGGTGGTGGTGGTGGTGGTGGTGGTGGTGGTGGTGGTGGTGGTGGTGGTGGTGGTGGTGGTGGTGGTGGTGGTGGTGGTGGTGGTGGTGGTGGTGGTGGTGGTGGTGGTGGTGGTGGTGGTGGTGGTGGTGGTGGTGGTGGTGGTGGTGGTGGTGGTGGTGGTGGTGGTGGTGGTGGTGGTGGTGGTGGTGGTGGTGGTGGTGGTGGTGGTGGTGGTGGTGGTGGTGGTGGTGGTGGTGGTGGTGGTGGTGGTGGTGGTGGTGGTGGTGGTGGTGGTGGTGGTGGTGGTGGTGGTGGTGGTGGTGGTGGTGGTGGTGGTGGTGGTGGTGGTGGTGGTGGTGGTGGTGGTGGTGGTGGTGGTGGTGGTGGTGGTGGTGGTGGTGGTGGTGGTGGTGGTGGTGGTGGTGGTGGTGGTGGTGGTGGTGGTGGTGGTGGTGGTGGTGGTGGTGGTGGTGGTGGTGGTGGTGGTGGTGGTGGTGGTGGTGGTGGTGGTGGTGGTGTCGTTAATATGGTTGTTTGAAATGTCCTTTACGTTAATGGTTACCTGCTCATTTTTGCTGAATTGTTACTTTCATACTTTTTGTCTTGTTTATCTTTATTACTTCTGTAAATTAAAGGTGTCTTCAATGTTTTATTAGAACATGGTGGCAAAGTGTAATATACAAGATTGTTCAAAGATGTATTAAACAGAAATGTAGCTACTAAAAGGAAAAACAACGAAAGAGAATCTTGAAATTGTGTGAAAATATACAAGAAAACTAAATAAGAATGACTGTACTAAAAATGGATAGAAAGGATTAAGAAACTATAAAAGGACCACATTAGAAAAGAGAAATATGGAATAAGTACACTGAATGAAGGACTTATGAGCGAAAATTTATATTGAAATTGCAAGAGAGGAATAAACAACAATGTGATGCATTTAACGAGGAAAGGATTGGATTGAGAAAATAAGAAATAAATATGATTAATTGAGGAAAACAAAGAAAGAATAATCAAGTATTAAAGGGATGGAAAGTAAAGAAAGAAAAAACGAAAAAAAAAAAAAAAAAAAGATTGCGAACGATGATGCTATTGATGTTTATTGGGCTATAGATGCTCACGTGAACACTGTTTTCTTGTTATTATTGATTATTTTATTGGAAAGGAGAGATAATTATATGTTTTAAAAACCAAGTCTCACATTTGCCGGGATATATTACTGTTAAGGGTGAAGGTGTTTTTGATCAGATATTAAAGTTAGGTATTGCTGGTGTTGTTAGATGTGTTAGTGATAATGATAGCATGCATGTAATAAGGGTATGATATTTTTTGTATGAGGGAGTGGTGGTTCTGCTGAAGGCTGTGGTGATGATGCTTATAATGGTGAAAATGGTGATTCAAGAAATGTTTGTGAAATGTAAAAAGACTATACAAATGTAGATATATTAAGGTGTACCATTATTATTTATTAAAGCATATATAAAATACTATAAAATATCGGCAGCAATATTCAAGTGATATAAAAAATTAAAAATATTCATTAAGTTACACAAAACTGGAGAAACAAAAAAGTAATTAAAATGAGAAAAATTTCTGCTAAAATGTACGCTGGTGGTGAATGATAATGGTGAAGTCTGTGTAATTGCGATGATAATGAATGCGACTGAAATTCAAATTATGGACGCTCTTTAACCATTATATATTGGATGTAAAAGACCCTTTAAATTTTCTAAGAGGACTCTATCAGGTTTGAAATCCTTTTACATACCTACCGTAAATCTACAACACAAGACCACCGGCTTTACTTCCCTTCCGAAGGAAATCATGCTAAGAATTTCATTGGCCGAAAAATTCCAAACATGTGACCTAGGGAACCAGAGGCTGGCATGTTACCCCATACCACGGAGGACGACTGGTGTTAGTGGTATTGGGTTGTTGCTGATGATGCTGGTGATCGTTGAACTGACTGCCCACCACAACAAGGCAAGGCAGAGGAATTATAATGTAATCACTTTTGTTGTATTTATGTTCGCCTTCGGATATCGCGTGGATGCCAGGTTCCTGTATAACACACAGTTGTCATATAACTCACCCATACATAAATACCTATCACTGCAGTTATTGAAACGAGCATTAGATCTGGCAGCATGGGTGACATATGCACTCTCATACATTCATTTGGTAGTAAACAGATCCTCTAACAGAGCAGATAAACAGTTCAAACTCCTCTCCCCTTCATTCCCCGCTTGCCTTCTTGTGGTGGGCAGACAATAGTGTTGAGGTGATGACGCTGATGACAACGTTGAGATTGGTGACGATACTGCTCGGGTGGTTGGTAAAACTAAATAAATATTTTATTTGCTTGCTAACGACGCTATCAACTCTCAAGAATATAAGAGCGCCTCTGGTAAGCCGGAATTTCGTCCCGCAGAAGTTCTTTTACATGTCAAAAATCTACTGAAATAGGGCTGTCGCTTTTAAGCTAAATAAAATCCATCTGAATGGGCCGGTTTTGAACCTTTATAAACATCTATGAATTTCCTCCACCAAAAAGCAGCCTAACAGTGTTCTGTTAAAGTATTTCAGTCTCTCTCTTGATTCCGGTCCCATATGTTTACAACAGGGTCGTTCTGGTTTGGGACAGATTACAATTATTGTACCTAAATCATCACCATTCTCGCTTTTCCCCAATTCTTTAAGAAACGACGGAGACTTCAGGCCAGTGTCAAAACCTGCATCTCCGAGTATTACGTATTGAAGACATAGAATTAATTACAGTGTATTAAATCAACATGTTAAAAGAAACAACCACGGTTAGGACACTGTCTGCTGAAATTTCTCCTCATGTAATATATACTTACAACTACTTAAAGTGTGTTTAAACCAATATAGGAAAAGCTAAATGAAGATACTGATAACGCTGTTGAAATCTCTCAACTATATTGCAATTAGTATGTTATTAATTATTATGTGTTTAAATAAACAGAGAAAAAATATTCAAGTGATTGCTGGGCAATAAATTTAGATAGAAGCGTTTCCTTTTATTTCTTCAGTTATTTATGTTATTTACTTTCTCTACTGCAGGCAGTAAGTAGTAAAAAGATCTATTGTTCCACCTAACAATTCAATACTAGATTTCACAGAAAATACTTCCAAATCCGGAAAGGAAAAAAAATACATTTTAGAAAACAGAGTTATGGAACTGAGTAAGTCATAATTGAAAAGTCTGTTCAATATCACATTTAATATTCAAGTTCAGCAGCTTTCAATAATGCGACAACAAGATTTTTAATAAAATTCTTCCATCCCAGACTACTCTTTATATGGAACACTTTTTCTAAAATTTTTATTTTCTCAGAAATAGTTCTAAGGATTTTCATGAAAATGCCATTTGTTTAAGACATTTTGATGGAAAATTAAATGTGTTTCCTAAATTATCTGTGGATGTCCTCAGAAGTCCATTTCATTCTGGATAACTTTTACATTACTGGTAAATCGTCAAATGCACTTTTGCGGAGCGAACCATTTCCGACATATTCCTTGTTATATGTTTACTTTTCAAATACTTATACTTTTCTCAAATAGCAAGCCACTCATTTTTGACGTTCCGGACATGCAAGGAAAATAGGTAAGTCATTACAGAGTGACCATCTTGTATCCTGCTTAAAGTGTACTGTACTTGAAATTCCCCTTGCACCCACAAGAAAATTGGCAATAAGATAATTATTGCAAATGTTTATCTCGATTAACATGAAGTAGGAACATAAATAAGCGTTTGTAGTGAAAGTCATGTAAGAGCACATATCAGACTATTTTTAATTGGAAGTGTGGACCAGGACCTGTTCACAATTATGCACATTATTATTATTATTATTATTATTATTATTATTATTATTATTATTATTATTATTATTATTATTATTATTATTATTATTATTATTATTATTATTATTATTATTATTATTATTATTATTATTATTATTATTATTATTATTATTATTATTATTATTATTATTATTATTATTATTATTATTATTATTATTATTATTATTATTATTATTATTATTATTATTATTATTATTATTATTATTATTATTATTATTATTATTATTATTATTATTATTATTATTATTTCGTCAGCATATCAAGTATGGCTGTATTGGACATATGTACCAGTTATTACTGTCCGAACTGTTTGAATAGACAAATGATAGAAAGGAAAGTATCTAATGCTCCATTCTGCATGCTGCCTATAGCTTTTACGGCTCTCTTAGGATATTTCATTTACTTTTATTTGTGATCTATTCTAGTGCTGCAAATGTTATGAAGGCTTTGTCTTTATAACGTCACAGTTTTATGATAAGCAGACTGAGACAACAACGAAGTGTGTAAAAGAACAATTAACTGTATGTCCCTGCTTGCTTGAGCTCACGAGAAACTAAAGTACTACCAGATTAGACCTAAAGGCATATCGCTTAAAAAGTGCAACAAATACTTCGAAAATTTTTAGTGCCACTATTTCTCATATTTCCTTTCTTTCCTCATATAACGTATGATATAGTTAAGCTCTATGGTTTCCCATAGCAAGTTTAGCCCAGCTCACAATTCATCATTTCTTTAAAGAACGAAGAAGACTTCTTAGATTATTTACAAAATTACTATTTGTAATTTACATCACAAAGCAAATAGATAACGACAGCTTAGGATTATGGGAGATCCTAAAGGTACCCTGTGTCCCTCTGAAACCACGTCTTTGACAGGTGAGAGAGTATGTCAACACTCGGCTGTGAGTTTAACAGAATCGATAGCGCACTTGTAGCTCAATCAATTGAACAACGGCTGTCATATGGTTAAGTGAGTGAACAATCGATTTTGGTGCACTGAGAACTGTCCATGTGAAAATTCTATGGCACTCTCCATGCCGTTCCAATAATAGGTACTTAGACGGCGTAAACGCATTACAACGTGCGACAAGTATAATATATAAACATCATCGCAAATATTCCTGTGTTTAAGTATGCACATTAGGTACGCTACATTACGATCGCTGCTGTTATTCATTTGTCAAAAAGTAGCGCAAGCGCATTTAACATATGAATATTTGAAAAAATGAACCTTAAAAACAAAAAACGATGTTATACCGTAATCGTTGCTCATCTCAGCCAAATAAATGAAGTTCTTATTTGAACTGAATTCTGCCTTCGAATTTTTATTTTAATGGTAGTTTACTACTACTGCATTTACTACTTTCCCTAATGCTTATATGTGGTAAAGGACATTTTATTATTCAGAAACCACAAAACACAAAATCCTTACTTTTTTTTTTAAATTTAATCCTCCAACGTCGTCATATTGGACGATGAAAGAAATGGGTGAAAAGATGCTCATATGAGTCCATGATCCATAGAGGTTGGAGTTATCCGTCATTCATCTTTCAGGATAACGGAAAAACTCCACACAAATCCTCGTCCAGATAACTCACCCTGACCGAGATTCCAACTGGGAACTCTTGAACGTGAGGTCACAAAATATTTACTTCGAACGTGTAGATCTATTTATATCGAAATACTTGCTGTTGTTCGTTTTAACTACCTAATAATTGATTTAAATTAGTGTAAGTCACTGATTGACGCCGACTCCAATCTCGTTCTCCGAAGAATCTACTGCCAGCTCCATCGAAAAACTGTGAGTTCTTTATTTTCGAGTGTGCGTCAGACGGTATGAGGATAAACCTCAATAAAGCTGACGATAAATTTAACGAACGCTAGTAATTATCTATTTGAAGTGAGTACCGAATATGTGATTGAAACATTAAAATGTTTCCGAATGTCATCGCTCGAAATGGATAACTATTGAATTATATCTTCTTAAGAAGCATTCAGCCTTTAAGTTTAACAATACTGCGAAGTGTGTGTCACAGGAATATTAAGCTGAAGTTTATCGCTAAGTCTAGATAACGAGGGGAATCTTTAAGCTCTGGAACTGCTGATCACAATAAACACCTCTGTAACGCACGAAAGACAGTTATTTTAGAAATATACGCTCATTTATTAAAACTCCCCTTTTTATTGCTATTTTAATTATCAATCGATCAGAAAGTATGCTTTACAGGTGTTTATTGAGAAAGTTATTAACAGTACACATAACAATTGAGGTAGCCGTGAACAACTCCTCTAGCTAAATATGGCTGGATCAGTGTAACACAAATTGAGGACTCTACGTTTGATATTTATCACTCGTCTGGGTCGTCTGTACTGGAGAGGTCACTCAGCAGAAGATCTTGTGGCAGTCTGCACTTGAGGCGAGTTGGTTGGCGAGTGCGAGCGCCGAGATTGTAGGGACCTCCTGTAGATGGCAAAAGAAAGTTCGTGCCAGCCGGCGTATGTACTGGTGAACGGGTAGAAGACAAACTCGTGATGGAGTTGGTTTCTGACGAACCATGGAGCATTTGTAGCTGTAAGGAGCAACCTGTTTTCTAGTACCTGCAGTTGGCAGAGATTAGTCTTACTGGTGCCACCTCAGACTGGAGCTGATTAGGTTAAAACGGGACGGACTAGAGATGTGTAAACAAGAAGGGAGGATTCATAACCAAGTGAGGTGCACCTGTTGAGTAAACGGTACAGTTTTGAGAGCCGGGCAGACGCAAGTGTAACAGACCGATAGTTGTAGGCGTTCCAAGTAAGTCGAGTGTCCATTAGCACCGCAAGATACTTTACTGGCACACTGGTTGGTAATCATGAGAGCTGTTCCCCGAGCAGCTGTAGTGAACGAGGATCCTCATAAGGACGTAAAGAGAAGATCTTGGCCTCTGACTTAGTGCTGAGGGAAATGCGCCAGTTAGAGAACCAGTAGGCTAGTCGATCCAGGGCAGTTTGCAGTTCATGAATGGCATGACGGATATTGGAGTGAGAATAAAAGAGAGCAGTGTCATCAGCATATGAAGCTGTCCAAATTGCAGCTATATCAGGAAGATTATAAGTGTAGATATTAAAGAGGAGTGGTGCTAGTACTGAAACTTGAGGGACACCTGCTAAGCTGGGCAGTCGGGTGGATGTGAACCGGAAATGGGCACCACAAAAGTTCTATTTGTGAGAAAACTTGCAATGATTTGTAGAAGATAATCAGGGAGACCGATTCGATGTGCTTTAAGTAGTAGCCCAATGTGCCACACCTTATCGTATGCCTGGGCGATATCTATGAAAGCTGCTACAGTGCAGTGCCTGTTTTCTAAACCTTGTACGATAGCCTACGTGATTCTAAGCCATTGATGAGTGGTAGCATGCTTCGGGCGAAAGCAAAACTGAAAAGACGAAATTATCTGATTGTGAATCAAAAAATAAGAAAGACGTTTATGAATAATATTTTCAAAGCGTTTAGAAAGGGTAGGTAATAAACTGATCGGTCTATAACTTGAGATAAGGCTTTTAGGCTTGTTGGGCTTGTGGAAGACTATAATTTCAGCATGTAGATGGAAAATAAACATTAAAACTCCCGACTACCAACATTCACACATCAAATGGACTCTTCAGAGGAAGAGATCTCGACGTATACACAACCATATGTCCCTGACGGAGCGCCCACTGGGAGGGAGGGATGAGATGAGATAATACTAAGAGTGGCCAGGTCTGATTAGATAGGAAAGCAGAGAGCAAGGTCCCTAAAAGCACTGCTGCTAAAATCTAAGCTTCCTGTTTGCCTATGAAACACCACTGCTACTGTGTGACTCGCTAAATTTAAGGAACTTGTTTCTATTACTTTTTTAAAATGTTGTCTTTATGGTTAGCAAAGTCAACGATAGCTGAGAATTCCAGGAACACCTTAGCTGAGGTATTTTGGTCGACATCGTAACCTCAATTACTTAGAAACAAGTATGTAATTGCTTTACCTACCTGTTGTCTTTAATTGATAGAAATGAATGTAACTCAGGCTTATACGGATATTATTTATTGAAATTATTTGTGTATCTCCCTATCGTTTCCTTATATTGAATATTACAACCTAGACAACATATTTAATGTCAAGAAAAAGTGCTATTAATTTGCAAAGACACAAAGTTTATCCATAATTAATTCATATAAAAAGAAAACTATCCTGTCCTATGAAAAAAGTTTAATTCAGGATTAAGCTGTGTGGAAAATCATTATTTATATTCTATAGAGCAGCTGTATAGTGTCAGTTATGCAATTGCCTTCTAGCAACATTTTCAAAACTAATTTTCCAAACCTGGAGTTAATCCTAAGCTCAGAAGATAAACAGAGCATCCTCTAGAACACGGTTAAAAAACAACCCCACAGGAACACTTGAGATACAGTAGATCTACCAACTGTTTTTTTTTTCCTTTCCTTTTTTTTTCTTTTCACACCTAATTACAAAGAACTTGACCCGGATTCTCGCCATTCAAGTGGAACGAGAGATGTCGGGTGCTGTTTTAACAAGAGACCAACGTCTGAAGTGCAGCGTCTAATGAAGTGAGGACTCGTGGAAATCATTTCTGGAATGTGCACACATCTCATGCATTTAAGTTTAGCAAGAGTAAGTGAATGAGAAAACTCATTCCGTATTTATACATTCACTTCCGCAATAATGGTACAGAAAAAGTGCACAGAGGTAGAGCACTTTTCCTCAAAATTAGCTTCGTGGAAATTGATTACTGGCAAGACAAGAGCATCTAAATGAAGTCTGTTAATGTAATACCAGGTTTAAGAAAACGCATACTAAATAAAAAATATACTATAAGTACTAATATGAGTTGTTAATAGTCATGCGCTGCCATTTTAGAAGTATTTTCTATAAATCCTTGAAAAAGAGTGGGGAAGTTGTTAGTGAAGTGCTGTAAGTGACGTGTTGAAACTGACACGTTGCTACGAAGTGGAGAAATCCTAGTGGAAGCATTTGTAATTAATGAACTGACAATATACTTCCTTTTGGAGAGAAAAGGTTTAGCAAGGAGGAAAATATTCTGATATGACGGGATGAGAAGAACGTAATTACTAAAGAAACACTGGAAAGGACGCTGAAAGGGATAGAACAGCATAAATGATAATGTACCTTAAAAATACATACTGGATGCACTCACATGACATTTCTACCCACTATCTTTCACTGTGTTTTTATCTCTCCCAGAAATCATTATTACAATGCCATGTTTTTCCATCGTAAATGCGTGTATAGGCTGAAGTTGGAAAAATATTTAGTATCGGATTTAAACAATTCAACGGAATTAGTACCACGGATTGGTTAACTTGAAGCCGGTACTTACGAAATTGTTAGTGTCATTAGGATATGTTATCTTAAAGTAACTTTGTGAACACCTTGTAATTTACTGGAGAAAAGAATTAGGGAGACGAAGATGATACAGTGTGCGTCTGCACTAGAGTCTTGTGTGACTGATTAGTTTTAAAGCTACAGTCCGTATACATTACAATCACTGATATCAAACCTTTCAATGTTAACCAAGCACATGTCTGTCGGAGAGTTATTTTATTTCAAGCTTCACATTTAAAATTAACATTGGTTTAATTTTTACTAGAGAGTATCTATAAATTCATCGAGAGGGATGGCTCAGGAGGATTCGTCAGTGGCTCGCATTCGGAAGATCCGGGTTCGATTACTGTGGCCGACCTACCTGACCTATGGTTTTTCGGAGTCACCAGGTGAATGCTAGGTTAATTACATCCACCGAATTTCCTGTCCCTTCATTTCAGCTCCATTATCATTTCACATCAACTCTCATCTGGTGATCTCTTTCAGGGTAGAAGTATCCGCGGGAGTCGACGTTGCATGGAAGACGATATGCTCAGAACAAAAACTTCCTCCTCCGGTAGGACGGTCTCCGGTCTCCGAGCCCGGTCTAATGGGGCCGTTTCCGGACAGAGTTGGGTAAGCTATCGGTTGTGCTGCCCTGCCGGGGAGTTTCCGACTGGTAAAAATGTAGGGACCCTGCCCTCTGTACTGTTGTGACTCCTTGGAAAGGCCGTTTGCTCCCGAGATGCTCCACTTAGAGGCATAGGTACAATAGAACAAGCCTGGTCGCAGTGGCGAATACCCTCAGTACCGAATCCAATCCAATTCAATCCAATCTCCAGGTACCCTCTAGGGTCTGGATTTCCCAAACATTAACGTCACTGTTACTATTCTTGAGGAAAATCAAGTCAGAGCATATTGTCTAACTCCGTCGTATAACTTGAGGGAAGTGATAGAAATGGAACTTGTGATATAAAATTTATGAGATTGCCGTTAAGTTTGTTTAGTAGGGCAGGTGTGAGTAAAGTGCTTCCTTCCCCTCCCTTTTTTCTTTTAATTAACGTTCTACAATGTCGTCAAATCGGACGATGAGTGAAAAGGGTGAAATAATGTTCAAATGACCCCAGAGTACATAGAGCTCAGAGTTACCTGACGTTCATCTTTCAGGATAAGGGAAACCCCCAGAAACAAAACCTTATCCAGATAATTGGCATTGACCTCTTGAACGTGAGGCAAACACGCCACCGCCTACGCTACAGAGGCGGGCGTAAAATGCTTCAGCCGAATGTTCAGTAAACATAACAAACAGACACCCACGCAGAACCTTCAACCCCATTCAACTCTATTTAATCCTCCTCCAGGATTGGTGCACGCTTTGGCGATTTTCCATTAACACGGAGAAAAGCCAAGCGATACTGTTCACCAAGCGCCGCTTTCCCGCCAATTTCCCCACATTCACCCACTTTGGGCAAGGGATCAGGTGGGAGAATTCAATCAAATACTTGGGAGTCAAGCTGGAAAAGGGCCTAACTTTTCGGGAGCACATCCGTGAGCAGGCGCATCGATCGTGTGTCTGCGATGTCTGTTTCCCTAAAGTTGCGCCTTTTTATGGCTCTGGTCCTCCCTGTCATGCTCTATGAGTGCGAAGTCTGGGGTATGGCCGCAGGCTCAAACCTAGTACTGCTCCAACGTGCACAGAATAAATGTCTTCGGATTATTTATTCTGTATGCACAAGGTTCCCCGTGAGACTAGTTCACGAGGCTTCATCCCTCCGCTATGTGGAGGATGTAATTAGGCGCCGGACGACAAAATTCTTCGAGAGTTTGCCTCACCACCAGAGCGCCCTAGTCAGATCCCTTGGGGACTATGTACCTCGTGAGAGTCGCTTAAAGCGATACCGGTTACCCCGCATGTCTTGCGGTCATTGCCGGTAACCACATGATCCCCATTCCAGCCTAAACTAAATTACAGCTATCCAAAATTTATTCTGGAAAACTCAAAATTATACTTATCTTTTTCCAAGTTTATTAACTAATCCACCAGCGGTGCACGCTGTCTGTAGCACCCGGTTCATCATTCCCCGAAGAGCAACAAGGTACCTCCGTTCTCTACACCCACTTAATTTACACCCGTCATCCTGCAACATCCACATCCCGCCACTACGTGGTAAAGCTCTTCCCAGAGCAGGTACACGATTTGACCACCCTTTGGGCTGTTCCAAACAGCCTGCCAGCCTGGAATTGAATTGAATTCAGTAAACATGTTAGCTCATGCAAGTAGTCCTTCGCATTAGTCGTATAGTGATATATAGAACTACTACACTGGAAGAATGTGATATTGTAAAATGTTTTCGCTTCTAAGAGAATGTAGAAGGTAAAGGTGAAGGCGAAGAACGGTAGACAACGGAGGTATAGCTGCGCACCTAGGTCAGTCGGGGTGAAATCCGACCTGAGGATGACGATGGGCACAATGTTACAGTGCGATCGACCCTCATAATTTTTTGAGCCCCGGTAGTTTCTACTAAGGACCCACTACTGAGACGGGGCCTGTCCGACGCCAGAAAGGAAATCACTGTGACTGCAGAAACCCGCCGAATACCATCGTCGGGTTCCACAAACCTAAAAGGGGGAATAATGCGACAGGGAAATAGTGGACAGGAAAGCTGTGGTAGGAGGATGAGTACCCCAGTAACAAGGGGGAAACCACGAAAAGCTCAAGTTAGAGTGTGCGGTCAGCGGGGATCGAATGGGAGGGAGTCAGATGCGCTATCGCCTGCACCACCTCTTTTAAGAGAACCTAAGTAGAAAGAATCATGGTTTCTCAGAATACAGGACCTTTCGGAAAAATTATTAAAGCGAAGTATTAATCGCAATAAAAGTATAGAGCAAAATAAACAAATCAATTTTTCATAATAAAAGCGTCGGTTCAAAGATGGTGGCGTAAGATGCTATCCAAGAAAGCTGGCAAATAATGCAATGATAGCTCGAGATTATTTAATTTATTCTGAAATCAGCGTACTCTGGGGGAGTATCAGACCTCGTAGGGACCTTATGGTTTCTCAGACAGAAACATACAGCGCTAAGTACAATAATGCAATGATAGCTCGAGATTATTTAATTTATTCTGAAATCAGCGTACTCTGGGGGAGTATCAGACCTCGTAGGACCTTATGGTTTCTCAAACAGAAACATACAGCGCTGACTACAGCTCATGAAAGCAGTTCAAGGCACCGAGATTGCGTTGTTAGTTTTAAAAACAAAATTTCTTATCTTACCAGGATGGATGGGAAATTATTCACACAACCGGCGTAAACAATTGCAAAGAGTTGTGAAGACACTTCCGAGGAGTGCCTTTCCGTCGTGAAGCCTAAGTATTTGGAAGTGATCATAATGGTCCTTTTTCAATACGCACATCGCTTAATTTGACCCTTCATATCTAGTTTATATGTCTGAATATAAGAGTTCTAGAAGTGCAAAAGCATCGTATATATCTTTTGCATACACAAAGAAATAATCAAAATCACAGGGAAGAAAGTGCTTGAAGAAATAGTGACAAAGGTTATTGTGAATAAATATTCTTCTAACATTGTTGACTCAAGTCCTGATAGATATTTATTGCACACGATGACCAGTTTAGTTGTGTCGTACGTTTTTCAACAAAGAGAGGTCAACTGAAGATGGTTTATTGAATTTGTACCCATTCCAGGGCATCAGGACATGGTGACCATGCTCTCTATACACCTACTACATCCCTTGTTTAGTTCATTCAATAGTAGGAGTAATTGTAGTAGGAGTAGTAGTAATATCATTATTTACATTTTGGAATCGCTTAAACATCTTTTTTCAGTAAAGAGAAATTGAGTGTTAAATCTCTCTCAAGCATCTGTTAGAGGAAGATCTTGAACAAAGATGGCAGGCAAAGCGTGATCTAACATGAATTAATTTCCAAACATATGCAGTGGCCTTATTTGCATTTATTCGTAATTTAGGAGCAGGCCTAGAAATATGCATGGCCGTTTTCTTGTCTCTCAAAATGTAATACAAGGGTACCTAACATGATGAATGGATTAGTTGCCGTCTAATGCTAGTAGGTTTCTTCCGTGTAGTTAAGATAAACAAAAAGTACTTAAAACAACATACACTTTTGAGATTAATAAACAGAACCAGAGGTGCCGGAACAAGGACAATCAAAGCAGATTATACTTATATTAAATAGAATAATAATTTGAAATACAAGATTTAAAAAAAAACAGCTACGAATTAGTACTTACGCCCAAATATTGAAATTACTGATTAAAATTAACTTTTTTTTTATTTGGGGTATTAAACATTTTGACATTTATCGTTAATATTTAAATGTGGGATTATAATTATGTACCATAAATGTGCCCATAATACGTTTAGTGGACTATCGCGACTAAAACGATACAATCACGTTTCCAAAGCACAATTATCCAGTTTTCACCTGCAAGTGCAGGTATCTATGTATTTCCAACATGATACAAAATAAATAAAAGAATAAAACTACGAAAACAGAATCATGAGGGGCTCATCCACCACTTCTGATTATCTGGGTCTGGATGCTGAAAGAGCCTCAGCCCTCGGGTTCCGGCGCTCTGTGTATAAATCAGATAGGACAGTAAATGGTAATGCTTAACTTATTTGTTACCTTCCGTATTTGCTCCAAAATAGTGAGATAAAAATACAAAAGAATATGATCTACTTTCATTCGAAAGTGGTGCTACGTAGAACTATAAAAGTTTTTCTTGAGACTTGAAGCATAGTGCCTTTATTCTATCTGCGTTCAAAGTATTGATTTATGTTAATGACTATTAAAACAGGAACAACGTAATGGCCTCTTAACACGCTGATGAAAAACAAAAGCTTTACAAAAGCCGAACTTAAGGGATTAACTTTCTTGTTATGTGCTGTGTAGGTGAAGACGTAATTTTATGATTCATTAAATGGATTAATATTCTATACACTGGATATTTAAAGTGCGGCTATTCTTACTCGTTTGGAACAGATGTATTTATACAGTTAATATACAGCAATAATTCTCTGAATTTTATTAAACTTGTCTTTATAGTTAATATTTAGGCTAACTTTACAGCAAATAACAACACGATCATATTCGAAGAAATAAGTAAAGAAATGAAATCTCTTGTGGAAACGTAGAGTCAGACTGAAAAATTCAATGCCATAGCCGGGATTTGAACCACGGATCTTCTGGTTTCCGTCCAGCCGCACTACCATTGTGCTACTATGGCTACTATTTTCAGTCTGACTCTACGTTTCCACAATTTAGCCTACACACGGCCAGTGTGAAAGAATAATTAATTTCCATGAAATCTCTTTCTTGTAACATTTTTCCGAGAACATTAGGCATATAAAACAGTACGTCATTACGATAGCTATAATGCATATATTTCATTACAAATATTTAATCTTGATATGCATTTATAAGAAAAGCTTATAAACGGTATTACGATTAACCATCTCTACTCGTATTCCGTAAACAATTCCGTTTACTTTAGATATTTGATTCTTTTCCACTTTTGTTGCTGCTAGTTTGGTGGGTATATTTCATCGTTTTACATAAGTTAAGAGGTTCATAATGTCATAAAAGTATTTATCACATGGGCACTTGACAGTTTATAGCATTATACCACAAATATATTTATCAAAAGAAGGCAAACACTCAGATATACCAGAACTTCCATCCTTGCTGCTCAATGACATGTTAGCTTTCTTAAGTGATATTTTTAAAGCATTTTTAGAATTGGATAATTCTATCACAATAGCTTTTCAGACTGGTATGAAGATGAGTCAAGTTGCTTATTCAACACATGCAAATACAATTATGGTGAACAAATCATACGCTATCTGGCAAATAAACGAACCAAATTTACAGAGCAATTTATGAACTAAGGGCATTCCTATTTTATGCCCCACTGTGGCATAACGGCACGCAATTATAATAGTTGGATAGTGTTTGGAGTTAACAGTAAAAGACAGAATCTTTTACAAAACAGATTTCCGACAGGATGTTCCATTTTCTGTTTTGTAACTATAGCACTTGTTCCCGCAAGTGAGAGCAAAAGGATTACGAAAAACATGGCAATGAATGACAACAGAAAAAGCGCTGGGGTCCTGTTTATAAAAGGAAGAATATGCGATATGGAAAATAAGAATAGAAGATACAACCTGGTGAGTATGGAGAATGAAGGAAGGGATACGAGACGCAAAATGCAAGATATATTTTAGAAGAAAAGCTAGGAGTTGAGGTGAGAAGATATGAGACACGGGGACCCTTTCCGTTTTGGAAAGAGAAATGAGAGAAAGAAAATATTAGCAAAGTTCATCAGTACACAATTAGTGTTCGAAGTGATAAAGCAGGCAAGGAAACTAAAAGGTACTGACATCTACATATATTAATAGATATTTAACCTATGAGCAAAGAGAATTATTAAAACGGCTAACAGGATACAGAAGAGTCCCACATTCACAAGAGAAATTGGCATGTATACAAAAAACTAAATTACAGATAAATGCAAGTTGGCAGAAAGATAAACCGATGAGGAGTTAACTTACGTGCAGTACAACAAGAAAGAGTAAACTTTGTGACGAAAGGAAGAACCTAGGGACTGGGATTTCATTACGGAAGGGATTCAGTAAGTAGGCTACCATGCTGGGTCCATTGTTCCTATGCCCCAAAGTGGGGGCACCCTCGGGAGAAAGGATGATGCTAAGGAGACAGAGAGCAGCCGACCCAAGGAACCACGACAGTGCAGAGGGCAGGATCCCTACAGTTTACTTGGATAGACTTTCCCCAACAGGACAGGACAACGAACTCGCTCCCCCACAGCGGGACAGCAACGAGCACAGCAGCCGAGCCCTAATGGTTCCAAGGCAGGTGATCCGAGCCCCAAAGGTCCCTGGCTGGCGGTCACGAAATGGTCCCAGCAGAGGAGCAGAGACCGGCAACCGACCTACCGGAGGAGGAAGCAGTTTTCCTCAGAGCATATCATCCCGCCATGCACCGCCGAGACGCCTGCCTCGGTAGCATAGATGGTAACATGTCTGCCTCACGTTCAAGAGGTCCCGAGTTCGAATCTCGGCCAGGGTGAGTTACCTGGATACGGCTTTTTCCAGGGCTTCCCTTATCCTGAAAGACGAATCTCGGGTAACTCTAACCTCCATGTACCCCGTACGCATTGAGCATCATTTCACCCATTTCATTCATCGTCCGATATGACTAAATGTTGGAGGACATAAAATACACACAAAAAAAAAACGCCGAGACTGCTACCCTGAAAGAGACCACCAGATGAGAGAAGATAAAAATCCATGGTTCAGGTAGGTCGGCTAAGGGAATCGAACCCGAGCCTCCCGAATGCGGACCACAGACGAAACCGCCTGAGCCATCCCGCTCGGTGAGGAACTTAGGATATCATACTAACAAAAGAACTGAAGGATCAACGAACGCGAAATCCGTAGAGTCAGAGGGTAATGAAATAGCTGAAGTAACATCAGAAGACAGTGAAAGAGAAGTAGTCGGAACAGAAGAGGAGAACAAAGAGGATAATAGTGACAGAAAACAGGAAAAATAAGGATTGATATCAGCAACAACTCAACCCGGTGTGAAGGTTTCATGGAGTTCAGCGGCGGCTGACGTCAGCTGACTAGACGACTACCACGCCACTCCTGCAACCAGAACAGCATGCGTGCATCGCCGACACTTCCAACCCTGAAAAGATTGGACTGAAATGAAATGGAGAGAGGAAAGCCACGGAAAGGAAAGTATTAAAACCAGCATTCACCTAGTAAGAAAGGAAAACCGCGCAAAAAACTTTGGTCAAATTGGTCGGTCACCAAGGATTGAATTCCGAATCTGCCGAAAGCGACTACCCTTTGGACCATCCCACTAGGTTCACATGCGTGAAGGTCGCGGTTTTAATTCCGCCAGGAATGACCAATGCTTGTTTTCTTATTTCAGGTTTTTCTCAGTCCTTATAAGTGGCATATAACGGAAAGGTACCCTACTTAAGCCTAGAACCTATCCTTTCCAAAAACGCGTTTACCATATTTCAATATTTCCTTTTCCTGTACGCAGGAAGTACGGCCGTTAAATCTTACAACAGCAAAAAAGACACACACAAATATATATATATATATATATATATATATATATATATATATATATATATATATATAACTGCAAAAATATAACCGATAAAATTGAAATAAAAAAGTGGATGTCATTAAAACCAAAATTTATATCAAATACTGTTTTGTGAGTGTGTGTTTGTGTGTGTGTGTGTGTGTGTGTGTGTGTGTGTGTGTATGTTTGTGTGTGTGTGTTTGTGTGTGTGTGTGTGCATGTGTGTGTGCGAGAGAGAGAAAGAGGTAGACCTGTTGCTTTAAAATTCTGTCACTTTGGTCTAGTGTATACTTTTTATACCTATAACGTAGAATATTGTCACTTTGTGGGTTCGTAGAATTAAAAGTTCGAGTTGCAGAAATTCAAAACCTTCTTTATTTGCCTAGAAATACACTAACAGTAGCAGCATTACGTCACACATACAATTAAAATCTTTCAAGGTCGTTGACCACAACAGAGAGTTCACTTTCCAAACATACGAGTTTCAATTACAGCTCTCGTTACGTCTCTGTTTACAACTGCCCACTTTATTAGCCATGGTTTCTTTTTATACACAACCATTGATGATTCCAGACTGTTATAGAATGTCCTCGAACACGTCACCAGAACCTCGAATGTTCTAGACGCGTAACTTTATCTGTGTCGGCCAGCCTTTTATCTTCGCGCTGTGTTTACCTGCTTAGGCAAGGTCTTTATCTCCATACTGCCTATCAGTTCCTTTGTGTAAACAAGCCGCGCTATCGCTACAACTGGTTCGCGACAATATTGTCACCGTATGGCATTGTTGTGCTGCTGCCACTGTCTGGAACCGGGCGCGTGGCCAGGAGAGAAAGAGACAGAGAGAGGCTCCAGAGCGTTCTGTCCACTGCTTTTGCAGCGAAATTTATCGGAAGCTCTGCGGCTTTCTAGAAACAACGGCTAGGGATTATAAATACCGGCAAGGTGTTAGAAGCTGCAGTTATTTGTTGGTTATTGCGACAGTCGACGATTGAAGTGTACCGCAGTGATTGTTTTAGATTTCTGCAAACCAGATTTCCGAATCTAGATAACCCACGCAGTAACAATATGTATGTGTAATGAAATATTAACCATTAATAAGAAGTACTCAGAAGAATAAGTTTTTGCTTGTTCTTTTGGTGAAATTATGGATTATGATATTCAATATCCAATGGATTATTTATCTGGCAGCTCAGGGAAAACATGGAAAGAATCAGGGATTAGGATACATGGAAAACGCGACCAAATTAAAACCATAGAGGCTACCACCTCAACATTAGTCTTTCCATTATGCATTATAAATAAGGGTTTTATGTAACTTAATAATGGATTCGTGTTTCTTATCTAGCTTTTGTTTCTGATATTCTTATTGTGTACTCCCGGCAAAGCGTTGAGGAGTATTGACCTTCGCTGACAGAGAGCTGCATTTGCTTGTTATCTTGTTTACTAGTGGTGCGAAATATGAGTAACTTGGCAAACAGTAAGTGTCGCAACATACATAAAGCACTTGGCTGCTGTGTGTGCGATATAAAAAGTTAGGTAATTAACTATTATGCGCAAATGTAGATTACCATTGCAGCACACATTTTTACGCTTGAGGCAAAGGGATTTTGATTCCCTCGTCTTTCTCCTTGTCACAAAATTATTTGTGGCATTATATAAGATCTTCCGCACCTGCCGAGTACGACACGTTGCTGTTCAGAAGAATAGATTGCATCTGAACAGAGTGTACATACAGTACTCGCCGTGTATCTGCGATAGGCTTGCGTAAACAACGCCGTTATTTCATATTGTTTTCGATACACCTGTGCTTTGCCAGATAGTAACTAAATGTATTTATTTTATTATTGTTGCTTGTTTCATTCTGGATGGTATCTCACACCCACGAAATTTTAATTTTTTTAATTGTTTTAACAGTTTGATACCTAGGTTCCTTTTAGACAGACTAATATTATTATTCCTAAAGACCATTATTAAAGCTTAAGTTAAAACGATTATTTGGCAGCAATAATCAGGTAGTGGTAGCCAGAATCGGTTGAAAAGCAACGCTTCCTGCCGTTGTATTGATTAAAAGTGGTCTGGTATAGACAAAGGAAGAGATCAAATCTCATCGGATTCGCTTTAGCTTCGAGGAAACAGCATTGACTAAAGATGACTATGAATGGTATAAATGGGACTGTAAAATGTAATTACTGCTTAAACAGTTGAAAACTATTTTCCGATCATTTACAGCGTTATCGCTAGCCTAGCTTTATTTTGTTTCCTCTCGCCACTGATGATGCAGCTTGGACAAGAGATGCTTACAGTTGTGGCATCACTTAAAACTATAGAATTATGTAGTAACGCAGTATCAATGCCAAAACTGGTTAAGTTAGAAGCATGGATGTTTGTAAGGAATTATGAATTGTTTATTTTATTTTTAAAAAGATGTTACAATTCATTATACCAATGTATTATAGCTACATCGTACGTACATTACAAGGAAACACGAATTAGTTTGTTACTAAATTATATGCATAAGTAGTAAAATAAAATGACTATTACAATATTTTGAGTGATGGTGACTTGTCGTATATTTTAATGAAAAATAACTACACCCATGCTTGCAAAATACAGAAAATAATAAGATAAAATGTTCTTTGGCAACTGACTTCACATATTACCTATTATGTAATTACCTATTACACATAAGAAATCCATTTCAATCAGGTTATTTACGCAAATAATTTCCGAAAAATATTTCCTTTTCTGCGTTAGGCAGTTTTCCGAATTAGAGTATAATTTTACATGGAATATAGCTCCGTTCCGCAATTTATTTTCCGTTTTTCCAGGTTTCCGGCATATAAGAGGTCCGTTTTAGGCAGGTTTCACTGTATCACAAGAACTGTATAACAAGAAGGTTAAAGGGCTAGACATTTAAACAGCTATGTACCGGCTATGAAATTATATTTGCAATTACAAAAAAAAAAAAAAAAAAAAAAAAAAAAAAAAAAAAGCGCTAGTTACAGTTGGAGCATATGTACTTGAACATTTGTGCCAATAACAGACCATAACTCGGAAATAGCTAATGACACTAAATTTTTACATAATGCGCGCTATAACAAGATCTACATATTTTAGGTATTAAGAATTTGTCTATCCCTTACAGTTTACTAATTACGCAAATGACACTTGTAACAAAAAGAACTTCGCAGACAATTCCCGTAATATTCTAGATCTACCGTTTATGCCGGACAACAATCTTAAACAAATGGATTTTATTCAGCCATTTTATGTCGGGCAAAATCTTTAAAAATTGGATTTTTGCTTCCCCTCTGCACTCAGACGTACATTTTCCTACAGCTGACCCACATCGCGTGAACTGTTAGCCTAAAATGGAGAAAGTATGAATTTACACACCTTTGCTAATAACTTAGAGCTTCAAGAGAATTTCCTGTATGTCACTACTAAATACCAATATAGGTACGTAGAACACTATTGCTAATGCTACTGGGCCCGCCTCGGTAGCGTAGATGGTAGCGTGTCTGCCTCACGTTTCAAGAGCTCCCGAGTTCGAAACTCGGTTAGGATGAGTTACCTGGATAAGGTTTTTTCCGGGTTTTCCCTTATACTGATAGACGAATTTCGGTGAACTCTAAGCTTCATGGACCCCGGACTCATTTGAGCACCAGTTCACCCATTTCATTCATCGTCCGATATGACAACGTTGGAGGACTAAATAATAATAATAATAATAATAATAATAATAATAATAATAATAATAATAATAATAATAATAATAATAATAATAATAATAATAATAATAATAATAATAATAATAATAATAATAATAATAATAATAATAATAATAATAATAATAATAATAATAATAATAATAATAATAATAATAATAATAATAATAATAATAATAATAATAATAATAATAATAATAATAATAATAATAATAATAATAATAATAATAATAATAATAATAATAATAATAATAATAATAATAATAATAATAATAATAATAATAATAATAATTAAAAAGCGCCACATAAAGCATTAAACTTTTCCTCACACGCTACAGACACTTCTATCACTGCTTAATAATTATCGAAGAGTCGCCACTGCTTCCGGAAACCTACGAAGCATGGTATTCAAAGTTACGGATGCATAGATACAGTATGGAATGAACTCGCAGAACAGGCCAAATTATCCGCAGCACCACGGATGTTCGCGAATAAATTTTGAAAATATATCCAGAGCAAATAAAATATTGTTTGGCACGAATTGTCTTGATTTTCTTCCTTTTCTCCTGAAATTCTTGGGGAAGCGGCTCTTGCAGCGTTTCATGGTACGCTTCGCCACTGATCTACTGATATAATGAAAAGAGAAGTAAGGAAAAGGAAGCTGAAAACAAAACTAAAGCCACACATCCTTTCTTACTCCCTATGTAGATAGCTTATTTGGATTTACATATTAGTAATTTCTTGTGTTTGTTTAAGTAAACCATTAGTAAACCACCATAAAACACTTCTTCTTGCAGTATTTGATATGCGTTGTACATTTATTTAGCACTGTGGTAGTGTTTCTTCCTCAGTGTGTGAGAAACCGGGTTCGATTCACAACGGTGTCTTGAGGATTTCCCTCTGCTTAGACACCTGGTATCGACCCGGAAAATCCCTGATAACGATTAACTTAACAGAAAAATATTGACACAGTCTTGCATATCGAGAGCAAACGACTGACCAGTTGCTGCTGACCGGTTATTCAATTCTGCACCTTCCCCCAGGGGCCTACTGTGGTAGGTACGGGAATAGGCAATCCCAGTGTCCCGAGCCAAATCTCTCGATTGGGTGCCTCTGAGTGGTGAGAGAGCTAATGCAAAACGCCCAAACAAGGTCCACGTCTGTGTTTGACCCTACCTCCCTGAACACAGGTCTGACGGATAACCTAGCGTGGGTTGGCGGAGTGGGAAGCGCGTAACCCTCAGCTCCTGGTTATCATGTAAGACTGTGTTCGTATCCGCTGATAAAGGTCAGTCCCGGGGAGGGGCCATTGCATGAGATGTTACACTCCTGAAGGCAATTGGGTCCCTCTGTCTATAAATTGGGAGGTGAGACCCTGAGGTGAGCAAGGTCCAGCCCAGGGCTCTCACCTCAGCCGGGGTGGCGCCCAGGATGTGAGCATGCCATCGGAGACGTTTGCAATGGTGGAGGATATTGTCTCAATGGGAACTGATAAATTCAACAAAACTGTTAAGAAAAGTGGAACGGAAATAGCTGAGTCTTGTGGTCCTCACTATTTGGTTATTTTCAGAACTGATGAGGGTCGAAAATTTACTACCGTGAACCCGTTTACCATTCAGAAGGGTCTAGATAATATTGCTGGTCCAGTACAATCATGTACTCGATCTGGCAATGGCACGCTTCTGGCCGAAGCAGTCTCACCGACGCAGGCTGCAAAAAGTTTAAAAGCCAATGCTTGCGAGCTTTCCGGTGCGCGTGGAATTACACGGGACTCCTAACTCCTCGAGTGGTGTTGTAAACACCAGCGCATTGGACGTTATGTCCAATGAGGTGATTCAGGAAAACTTGGCTGAACAAGGTGACAAATGTATATCAAGTTCACCACAAAGGACGAGGTAAACTAGTGCCCACTCGTAGAACCCTGTTTCTTCCTTTGATCGGGTAAATTTCCCGCAAAGGGGTGAACTAGTGCCCACTTGTAGTACCCTGTTTCTTACCTTTGATTGGGTAGATGTCCCGCAAAGGATTAAGGCAGGGTATGAAGCTATTGAAGTGAGGCAGTATATACCCAATCCATTGAGGTGTTATAAATGCCAACGCTTTGGCCATAGGAGTGATTCATATAATGGAGTTGACTTGCGTTGACTGTAGGGAAGTCAATCATGATGATGCTGGTACTTCACCTGCAAAATGTGTTAACTGCAGTGGTCATCATTCATCCAACTCCAGAGAATGTTTCCGTTTTGTGGAGGAAAAGGCGATCCAAAAGATCCGGGTAAGAGAGAAGGTGTCCCTCTTGGAAGCCTGGAAACTCTTGCGTATTGGTCAGCCTTCTGTACCTAGGACCGTTACTCATAGTGCAGTTGTAGCTAAGTCGGTGCCTTAGACGTGAAATCGCAACACAAACTATCGACATAAACGGAGCAGTAATATCCGAAAGAACAAGTACATCCAGATCACTGCCAAAGCTACAGACAACAGCTCGAACAACAGTGAGCACACCTGTCAAATCCAGTCCTATGAAGAACGTTGTAGTCATGTCACCGCAGAAAGCATCCACTTGAAGAATACGTGAACCAGTAATATGTAATACATCGCCCAGAAAGTTCAAAACCTCGTATGAAAGAACTGACTTCCTCAGAGAGAATAAGAAGGATGGTACCAAGCAAAACAAGCGTAAAAGTCCACGAACATCTCCTTCGAGAATATCTTCTGAGGAATCATCCAGAGAGGACTCAGATCGGCGGCTTTCATCTACGCCGATCGCAGTTTCCGATCGTTTCGAGATACTCGATTCGAAGTTTGCAGTAAAATGTGTAGTGTTTAACGCCCGCTTTTACTACATACGGCACCGCAGGCGATGACACTGATGATACATGAGATGAAGATGGAGCACCGGTGGAATGAGATGGCAGGGGAACCGGAGATCCCGGAGAAAACCCGCCCCAGCGCCGTATTGTTCACCACAAATCTCACTTTGCGGTCGCCTGGGATCGAACCCGGGCCGCCTTGGAAGTTAGCAGTAGGAAAGCGGTCCTCCTCCATTCAGGATGTGCAGCCAGAAGATCCTGCCCTAACTGCCAAAACGACAGTGAGAAAAAGGCAGGATAAACCTGCGGAAAATGCTAACTCAGCCCCTAAGAAAATCAACAAATTGATTCGACCACCACTGGGCAGGTAGTTTGTTTTGTAAATGAGAGTTAATATTCAAAACGGTTTTTATGCCTTTTGGTATTTTATTGTTAATTATATTTTTATTGGGTTTAACCTTATTTGGGCTTATTTATTTTGTCATTTGATTTTTATTTATTTTTATTTTATTTTTTAAGTTTTTTGGGGGGGAGAAATTTATCTCGGGCTATTGCCTTGATTTAGTTTTTGTAAGGGCGCTGATGACCAAGCAGTTGAGCGCCCTTATATACACATCATCATCATCATCATCATCATCATCATCATCATCATCATCATCATCATCATCATCATCATCATCATCATCAATGCCGCACCTGCCCATGATGTCCCGCAAAGGATGCAGCCGCCATAGAGTTAACCTTGACCCAATTGGATTGCTGCGTCAGGAGTTTAATCTTTATTTACTATTGCTACTCGTCTGGGGTGAAAAATGTACTAATTATAAATCAATATCGCTTTGATTTAAAAACGTTGCATATGATCTAATCCATGTTATAAGCTAGATTAACTAAACATGTAATATTTACATAAATGATATACTAACATAGATAGCAACAAAACATTCCTGGTAAAGAAGTCAGCGTGCAAGTTGTTTCATTTGCTGATCGAGAATTCATTGTTTCCCTTTCGCCGTCCCTCCAACTACGCGGCCATTTTCACAAATTGAATACGCACGTGGCAACAGAGGTGAAGGCCGGCTTTTATTAGCTGCAAATTGTACCACGCATTCTGGAGAGAAATTTCCACTGCTCGGAATAAGGTTCTCGAAGCACAAGATAAGTGTAGTAAAACTATTATGTATTAACACACACTAAATTAAGTATTTCTTGTCGTTCATTTCCTATACGCCATCAAGAATTTTTACAATCCCATCATCATACAGTATCATATACATAATTGGAGATTTAGAAAACAACGAACTTTAGCAGCTGCCATTTTCCATATGGAAAACGAATTGGGGTTTGCATGTTCATTAACATTCTTAAAGGCTTCTGCAAATACTGAAGGTAAAAAAAATAATTTTTTTCCGTTATATAGCAAATATTTATTTTTTATAATGTTATCAACAAATTCTGTTTCTTCGTGGCTGATGACAAAATATTAGTCATTTTTATATATTCATATATGTATTATTTCCCAACATGTATTCCTTTCCTGAAGTAATGGAAGAACAAATTTCGACTTGTGTACTTAGAGGCCGCGCAGTGGCCGAGGGGTTAGACGGCTCTACTCTCGCCAAGGCAGTCTGGGTTTGATCCCGGGCGACCGTATGTAAGACTTGCGGACAACAAGGCGCAGGTACTACGGTTTCCAACGCCATCACTTCCACCAATTGCTCCAATATCATCTTTCCCAACATTCATTCTCATCTACTTCTCTCACTCGCATACCAGGCAAATTTCTACAAAACTATTTCTCAACACAATCATCAAGTTTTACATTATTGCAAAAGGTCAAACTTCTACAAAAATTTAGTATAGAAAGAGTATACAGCGTATTGAAACATGCTGTTCATGTTATATGTTTTTGCCACTGAATATGTCCGAAACATTTGCTTTTCGATTTACATTTTACTATTTTAAGTAGTAAGTACACTTTGAAAGTTAAGCAAGATTCCCACTTATTATGAATTTACCAATATTTCTCGTAATTAGCAAAATTATACACAAATGAAAACTTTCATGTAACTAGTTTGTAGAACTCATGTAAAAGGATAATAAATAAAATTGTATAAATGGGAATTTCAATTCAGGTGAACTTTTAGTGGAACAGCAACGCTTCGGAGTTGTGCACCTGTTCCATCTTCAGGATGCTGAATCATTCTTATGCACGCTCCCACGTCAGAGTTCCACCTAAGATTCACTTGGCGCGAAGCCAAGAACATCTAGAGCATATACTTAGTATCCAGGAAAGCTTCGAACTCCTACTTCATGTAAATGTTGTTTAAAAGAAAATATCCCAATCGGTTATAGTCTAATTTCTGTCAGTTAAAGAAAAACCTGCATTCTGCTGTTTATTCTCCACAGTGGTAAATATCGTGCTATTGTTTGTTTATTTACAATAATTCCACTCAAACAGGTCATGACTTGTTCCGTAGTAACTTTTCCAATAAGTAAGAGATGCTCATGTATGAATTTTGTAATTATCATTAGCATAGGTATCTTTATAAAAGGATGTGATGTGTAACTGTCGCCTTTATCATGTAACTATTTTTTTCCAAAGTAATACTACAATTTATCCATATAACGTTCATTAGCTATGAACTTCCTGTCAACAATAACACATTGCTAGGAAATTACTTTGTAGGTAGGTAATACTTGCAAGAACAAGACAAAACTCAGTTATTCAAAAAGCAAATATGTAGCATAGTACAAGCACTTTACCCTGGGATCAATACCACCTTGCGGAGGGGTGGGGGGGGGCGGATTTTAAAGCAGGGTATAGGACCGGTGTCCACTCAGCATCCTGAGCAAATTGAGGAGCTACGCTGGGTAGCGAATCCTGATCTAGAAAGCCAACTTCCCAGCTGTGGATGCCATGATGCTGACCACATCTCATCCCCGTATTGGTTGGATGATCGCCCACCTCTGCCTTGTGTGTGTGTGGGCGTGAGGTTGGCACGCTCTGGACCGCTTAGGCCTGTTACCCCATGAGTTACAAACACTTTACATCTCAAGATAACAATTGATAGTGAATGCTCAAAGGAACTACACCGAATTTAAAAAAAAAAAAAAAAACTATTAATACTGCACTTACCGGAACATTAAGATATGCATTACTTTTTTAACATTTTGCTCAAAATTATGATACTCAAGTTAAAGAAAAGCATACGATTCATTTTTGAGACAGTATGACAGTATTATTGTTGAAAAGAACTTTTTGGAAACTGGAGAAAGATTTTCTGAAAACTTTCCACTAGTAAGCTTAAAATTTACATAACTAAATAAATAGTTTAGTGCTTACTTGAATTTTATTTTTTGAATTGTTTGCATACATACTCATTGTTTGCTCAAATACATGCAAGCATGTTCATTTTGGTTCCTTCTGTTTTCTTTTTTATTATTTTTAATCTTTACCTATTCAGAAAAATAATATGACCAATCTTAAGTACTACAGTTTTAAACGTCCCAGTCTATATATCGCTGGAAGGATCACAGGATTTTGCTCAGAGGCCCCTTTATCATGCTTGAGGTTCTTTTATGCCGGAAATCTACGACACAGGATTACCGAATTTATTTCTCTTCCGTAGAAAACACACTCAACACCTTTTATGCGTTACCCCTCCCCTCCAAAAAAATCCACTGTATTCCTCCGGGTTTGAATCTGTGACGTAGGGAACCACGGGCTAGCATGTTACATCTAGAACATAGGCACGGTCATCCAAGGAGACAGTAAAAGTCTGTATAATTTTTGTGTCAACTGCAATTGTGTTTGTGTGTTAGGGAAATAGTAGGGAAAGCATTTAAAATGTAAGACATGATTAAAGATTTCTTCCTGGCCGAATTCTATCGTTACATTAAAAACAGCAATGGCTTGAAATACATTTTTGTCTAAATATATGTAATTGTGATTTAAGATCCATTCTTTAATTTGTATAATTCCAATTTATGGGCTTCTGTTAGTTAGAAAACAAATAACGACTTAAAATTTGTATTTTTTCGGACCTAGTCTCTCTGATCGTATGTTAAAAATAAGTAAAATCAATCATATACAGAAACAACAGTCTTTCTATGCTACTCGTAAATGAGTACCTTCAAACTATCTACCAGTATTGCATTTCATAATATCCAACATTCCAGAAATGACTACAACCATCGCAACATTACTACTTGTATGTCAAATTTACACATTATGAAGCATTTCAAGTGCTCGCAGTCATCATACATTATCACCGCAAACATTACGATTGCCACAAAATATTTTGGCAGCAAATACTGTGATACATATTGGTGAAGCTACTGTAGTCATTGCAGTATTACCAAGAGAGTATCATCAGACAAGTTTGGAAGTAAATATTATGATGCACGTAGCAGCATCCGTGAATCACCGCAATATTATCTGCCATTGCTACAATTACAACGCATTAGCAGTAAGTATTGTGATGCATGTAGCAGTAATAATAAATGATTGCAGTGATCGCAACAATAGGAGGAGCGGGACATAATCAGGATATCCGGATATTCAACGTTCCTGAATTACGCAGCTATTACATTACTGGAAATTGTACCACCAGAATGCCCTCGCTGTAAACATTGCTATATAACATTACGCAGTATTTGTGAATCATTGTAGGCAACTTAATATTACTAGAAGAGGATCATAATGAGATATATACTGTGATATATACTAAACTATTTTTAGGTAACTACAACAATAATAGCGTTAGCATAATCAGATTATCCTAGCAGTAAAATATTGGTTAAACTGCTGCAGTCGTGACATTAAACAGAGAGGGTGTCATTCAAAATATCCTGACAGTAAACACAACGGCCTTTGGTTTCCTGTCACGGAACGCGCCTGGAATCGATTCCAGCCCTGGGAGGTGTGAATTTTATGTCCCGGGTATAGGACCGATGCCCACTCAGTACGAGAGTGAGGAGCTCCCTAGGTAGCGCCCTAGTTGCAATTTCCGGCTGGGGATGCCGAGATGCCACTTCTCCAACCCGTATCGGCTAGATGATCGCCCACTGCTATCTTGTATATGTGGGCGTGAGGCCGGCAGTAGGGTTTCTTTCTTTCTTTCTTTCTTTCTTTCTTTCTTTCTTTCTTTCTTTCTTTCTTTCTTTCTTTCTTTCTTTCTTTCTTTCTTTCTTTCTTTCTTTCTTTCTTTCTTTCTTTCTTTCTTTCTTTCTTTCTTTCTTTCTTTCTTTCTTTCTTTCTTGTAATTTATGTCCTCCAACGTTGTCATATCGGACGATGAATGGAATGGATGAAATGATGCTTAAATGATTCCGGGGTCCATGGAGCTTAGAGTTACCCGACATTCGTCTTACAAGATGAGGGAAACCCCGGAAAAAACCTTATCCAGGTAACTCATTCTGGCCGAGATTCGAACTCGGGACCTCTTGAACGTGAGGCAGACATGCTACCACCACGCTACCAAGGCGGGCTGCAGTAGGGTTGGCAGGCTGGGGCACTGTGACGCCACGGTTTTGTATTTTGATTTTTGAAACACAACAGAATTACCACGAGAATATAATAATCAAGATACAATACTGGCATCATTATAGTTGCCGCAAGTATCGAAAGTTATCTGAAGAGTACGTCACAATATACCCTGTAAATAAATGTGATATTTCACAGTATTTGAGAAACTATTCAAACCACCACATTATCAGAATAAAGTTACAATCCTTATTTACTGGCCTTGAAAAGTATGAAAGATTGACGTATCTTATTAGTTGTGAGGATACTTGAGTAGTAGAACGAGGACGAATTATTCTGGCAGTAATTATTGTGTTGCATTTGGTAACATTCGCGAGGGCATATTCTAGATATTCCGTCAGTAAATTTGATGATACATTTCACAGCATTTAGGTTTCTATAGCTATCACAATGTCCACGGATTCTGTTTGTCGAGGTTATTAATCCTGGCATAAATATGGAGATACTTTGCTTGCGGCTTTGTAAGAAATTCTGCAATATATTTTGAGAGTAAAGATTTTGGCGCAAGCCATAGCATTTATGAAGTAACTGCAGGTTATGCAACATTATAGACGGTATGTATTATCAAGATATCCCACTAGTGTTCTTGAATTTACTGTAGTTTTATGGTAGCATTACTAAGAAGGTTCTATAAGTTACACACACGCACACGCACACGCGCGCACACACACACACACACACACACACACACACACAGGGCTAGTTACATACACACGGCTAGTGTGCAAACACGATTCAATTTCCAATAAATGACCTAATGGTGGTAACTATAAAGCCTGGAACTTAGGCACTTAAAAAGTTAGTAAGTCGCCACAATAGTTGTGTATCTCATTGTATATGAGAACCTCTAGGGGTTTACCGGGAAACAAATTAGTCAGTTGGAGAATTTAATGTCATGGCGGCACGTTGGCCATGGTAGGTCAATTGGTAAGAGCGACCGGACGGAGCCCCGGAGATCCACGGTTCAAATCCCGGCCATGACATTGAATTTTTCAGCCTGACTCTATCTATTCAAATCTTAGTCTGCACACGGCTAATGTGGAAAAACGATTAGATTTATAAATATCACATTATCAGGAAAGTATCACTCACTTATTAAGAATGTCCAGAAAGAGCAGTTGTGGTACTTCTGTAAACACAATACTGTGATGCATGTAGATGCAATAATATGTGCAGTAGGCGTTGCATTCTGAATTTTCGCTTATGTATATACATTTTATTTTCTAATAACATATAGAGGATTTAAACATAGCTGATTAGAACATTTGTCGATGGTGAAACAATACTTTTTTCTTAGAAATGTGGAGCAAATTCAAGAATTTCTTTCCACGATAGCATCCCGGATGCTGCAGCAAACTTAAGATTCCTTTGCATGCACCATGATATCTATCGCAAGAATGGTGATATTTATGATCTATCTAGATATCTATGGTGTGCTACAAATGTACTGATAGTGTTGATGCTGCAGCAGACGTAGGAACGCAGTTATCGATATAATTATCTATGCCGGGAGATGTAGCAAACATCTACCTACATTAATCTTAGAAGAGCTGCGTGCGCAGTTTTACGGGTTACACGGCTTGCAAAACCAAAAGCAATACTGCACGCTTCGCAGCATTTTATCGCACTTCTTCCTGATAACGCTCTTACTTCTGCAGCAAACTGTTGCAGGAAATACTTCATTAGGTATTATCAGAACTTGTGCAATACGCCCTCCTGGAGCAAATCTATCTATCGCTTCCCGTAATGTGAATAGATTTTTTCTTAACAGTACAACTTTAACTACATCTAATTCTGCCAGATGCCTAACTGAGATGTATCTGATTTTCGGATGGCTAGAGCTCTACAATGTATAACCTAGTCTCTAGTACCATGTCAGCTGCAGCTCGTGCAACAGCTGGGGTGACTTACCGGCAGTTCTTCTTCGGCACCACTTTCCTCAGAGCCAAAGGCGCTGCTGGTGACGTTGTGGGTTGTTGCAGTTGACCCAGGCGTAGGGTCGCTCAGCCTGAGTCGGAGACCTTCCCTGCTCATCGGCATGCCATGGATCGATAGCGCGAATTCCACGCGCGGCAGCTAAAACAACAACGGGGAGCGTCGCAAGTGCGTCTCGACTGGCTAGGTGGTGACGACCGATGCTCTGAGCTAGTGCAGGGCGCCGTCGCGGCCGTTGCTAGGCAACTCACTACCACCCATGGCGGCCGGATAAAAAACATCTGTCCAGTAAATTATGGACGGATGCACTTCTATATTACGTTCACACGCGTGAGCACCTTTCTATAGAAGTGCATGATGTGTTGTCATAACTTATTATATGAATAACACGACGGCTGCTCTGCTTTTATTTATGAACTGAAATTAAGCATGATTCTAAAATAGGTGAAAAAAGCTCTTGATCCAATTAACCAAGGTAGTACTCATGTGCCTTATGATGCCCCCAAGGAAAATTGTCACAGTATTATGTATGGAAACCTATGTTCTTTTCTTTTTTTATGTTCCATTTATACCCCGCCTTTAAATGCAATGGTCATATCGGCGGCCGTTCTTCTTTGGAACATATCGAAGGCGGTAACTCGTATTCGTTGGGTTTTAATCATTAGATCACGCACACTTTCGCACTCTCATTCATACTTACAGACTCTGGGGAACATGAGTCGGAGAAAAATCCCCACCCCCATCGCCGGGAAACCTATGTTCTTGTATAATTATATTTGATGTTATACTGTCATTAGAATGGGAGTACCATGATAAGCATGATTGTATGAAGTCTTTTTCTTTAACATACAAGAACACTGTAAAATGCGCATACAATATTTTTCAAGGGCATCTAATGAATAAATTCACAATAGATAAGAAAGTCTATGTTCTGATATTAAGATTTACATGGTAAAATTAATCTAACATACCTCAAAATAAATCCATAGAAATACAAAGAAGCCAAAGGAACACTTCTACTATAATCTGTCAATTATTGCATATTTACAAGTGTAAAAATACTAAATTTGAAGTAAATTTAAAATCTTGAACAGTTCACAAAATTATTTTAAGGGTTTCTTTTTGCAAAAACTTCGTCACGCTATATTGGACCTAGCATATTAGATCTCAAAAACATAACATGTGTAACGATGTTTTAGTTAGAACTTTTTATACGAATATTGTTTTCTGATATAACTTAGTGGGGCATGTAATGACTATATATATATATATATATATATATAAATAATATATGCGTAATTATGTGATTGGCCGTAATAATAATTGTATTACGTAATGCGATGACGTAGCAGTAAATCGGCCAATCACAAAATTAATAGAGGAGTAACGATAGTTACGGAAAATCAATAATCTTTAGATAGATATATGTTCTTTAATCTGGTTTCATGACGATGAAAAAATGTCGCGGTGAATATAAAAGTTTTGTAACGAAAAATGAATAATCTTCAAAAAGGAGTTATTCGGTATTCGTAATAGTGATGAGTGGACGTTCAAAAGTGATGAATTTTAAGTAATTAACTGAAATTATATATATTAACTTGAAAATAAGGATTTATCGATGTGCTGGAGGTAACTTGCAGTGATTGATTAAGAAAGAAAGTTCGAGTAAAATGTAATCCAGATTATACAATTAAATAATATATTACGAAATCGGAGTCACATAAAATTTTATTCCTGTCACTAAAAATCCACACCTGAAATAAAAAGATCTCATGACTCTTATTTAATCAAATCTCGACCTGGATCTTCCAAACAATCAACGTACATCCTATCTGCTGCGAGTGGAGGAAAACGCCACA
>CM060949.1:107206183-107285583 GCA_030765055.1 Mantis religiosa
AAAAGCCAACTTTCAATTAAAGGTAACAAAATAAGAGAAGCAGAAATAAAAAGAGGTATTATTCAAGGTGATGCATTCAGTCCCTTGTGGTTTATATTGGCATTATCTCCCCTTAGTCGATTGCTTAATGGAAACAATTTTGGCCTTAAATTAAATGTAAAAGAAAAGGAAAGCCGACTTTTACATTTAATTTTCATGGATATCAAACTATATGGAGAATCAAGTACAAAATTGAAACTTCTCATACCAATAACCAAGACATTTTTAGAAGACATATGCATGGAATTCGGACTAGAAAAATGTTCACATATACATGCCAAAGGAGGAAAAATAATAAAAACAGACATATTAAATTAATGAAAGAAAATGACATATATAAATGCATTGGGATTGAACAAAGTAGTGTAATAGATCATACAGCTATGGAAAAGAAGTTTAGATTAAAATACAAGCAACGATTAACAAAATTACTGAACACAAAATTGAATGAAAAAAAAAAAAAAAAAAACATGATTCAGGTCATTAATACGCAATTCCTATTTTAACCTATCCATTTGGAATACTGAAATATTCAGATACAATATTACACGAATTATATACCTTAACAAGAAAACTCCTGTATAAATATCGACATCACCATGTACATGCTGCAATAGAACGTCTCTACCTCCCACGATTCCGGAAGAAGGGGCTTGATAAATGTATCAGATTTGTGCAAAAAGCAGGTGGAAAACATGAGAAAATATTTTTCCCAAAACCAGAATAAAATTACCCAATACGTTGTTCAATTCGACAGAAAATTTACACCACTAGATCTGCAAAGAGATGATGCTAGCTTGCCTACAGAGTCTTCACTCGACAGCGAACAACAGTGGAAGGTTAAAGTACTTCATGGAACATACCTAACAGCTTTAGAGGAAGAAAATATTAACAAGGATCAATCCCTGGAATGATTGAAAAAGAGCTTATTCTATCCAGAAACGGAAGGATTTGTTATGGCTACGAAGACAAAGTAATATAAGGACTAGAAATTATGAAAAACATATCATGAAAGTAAATACAGTTGACAGATGTCGGAAATGCAATTTACAGCGAGAAACGATAGAGCACATAACATCTTCTAGTCAAGCTCTAGCAGATAACTCATATCTAGCTAGACATAACCAGGTAGCTAAAATTCTCCACATACAATTAGCTCTCCAATACAAACTTATTCAAAATCCACCACCGTATTACAAATATACTCCTGAACCAATTTTCGAATCTGAATAATCTATGTTATATTGGCATAGAGTGATAACAACAAATAAAACAGGTGACTTTGACCGACCAGACCTACTACTGATTGATAAAAAGAGCTCTAACGCAATTATAATTGATGTCAGCATCCCATCCACTCATAACTTAAGGAAAACAGAAATGCATTAAGTTAGTAAATACCAAAACCTCGCATTAGAGATCAAAATATATCTGGAAATTACAAACTGTAAAAATTATACCAATAGTTATATCGGTGGAAGGTATGCTCTCAACATTCTTAGCAGAGAACATCAAAGATATCGGAATTCCAGTGAAGATAATCAGCAATATACAACGAGCAACACTACTCCAAATATGCCACATTGTGAGAAAGTTTCTGAGCTGCTGAACAGGATGAAGTTCTTCTCAGCAGCTCTAATACCAACAAAAGTTGTGAAATAGTTATAATGAAATAATAATGATAATAATAATCAATATAATAACAATAATAATACACTTCCTTGGGGTTTGTATTGTTGCGAACCCATTATTTACGATAGCGCGCGGCTCGGAGAGATAAGGGACGGATAGTATATCACGGAGATAAACAGCCTGCCTAAGCAGATAAATATAGCGCGGAGATGAAAGGCTGGCCGACACAGATAAAGTTACGCGTCTGGAACGTTCGGGTTTCGTCTTGGTTGTTACAGAATATGCCAGAGATATCTAGTGATGTCAGCAGTGGTATATATAACAGCGACACGTCAGCGGAGGAGTAGTAAACAGTTATAAACAGTAGTCGTGACGTGAGGTGTAATTGAAACTGGTGCTTTGGAAGTGAACTCTTTGTTGTGGTCAACGACCTTAAAAGATTGTAATTGTGTATGTGACTTAATGCTGCTACTTTGAGCGTACTTCTACGGAAATAAAGAACATTTTGAATTTCTGCAACTTGGACTTTTAATTCTACGAACCCACAAAGCCACAGTATTCATCAAGTTCTTTAGGGCCTTTCTTCAACTGTTATATGATTATCTGTTATATCTGTTGTATGTCATTATTTATTCCTATACTATCTTCTGCAGAATTCCTTCAATGCCTAACTGTTCTCGGATTTCCTGGTTTCTTTTGTGATCTTGCCAATGGTCTTAACAATACCATTACTGCTGCTTCAATCACGTTTTCCAAACTAGTTGTTAATATCCAGGTGAAGTACCAAAGTGCTGAAATACCACATACTACATAACGTCGCATATAATTTAGCCTGCATAATGTTTACTGAATGCTGTTAATAGAACAGTTATACAGTTGAATTTACATTAGTTTAAAACATTTTCTAGTTCATGAAATAACTGTCCACACAGCTCAGACACGTTGAATCAATCATGTTACTTTCACCTAAAGAATTTAGAAATAACATTGAGGGTTATATTTAAGTGTCAGCCTGTGTAATTAGATTGAAATGCATTACCAAGTAGATTCAGATTAATGTGATTTCACTCATTACGACGATGTTAAAAAAGGCTGGCAGAAGATCAGCAATGTGTCCTCGGTTAAAGCTCAGATAGCTTTCCTTTGGCGAACCATCTGCCCGGACTCGGATGTCAGGAGCAAGGTGGTGCAGGAAGCTTCGTATAGAGCTCATGTGGGATGCCTATATCTTGGTGGCAGAGATTATAACAACCATGGTAGGATTCGAAGCTAGATGCAACTCCAATAAAGTGCTGAAATGTGTACAGGTCGGGGATTTGCTACAGCAGAACGCTTTCGTATTAGTGGCACGAACTGGTTCACGACGTCTTTTGTCTTTTTGGCCCTCTCGGCCCTTCTCTGACGCTCTGTTTGTTTATCAACGACGCACCCAATTCGACGAATCTATCTCTAACTTATTTTTTAATAGTATAGCAAGATCAGCCAAAAGTCCGCAAGGTTAACCTGAGTGCCAAGGTTAACCTCAGACCACTCGTGCCATACAGGGTAATTCCATAAGCGCGAACCCGGTAGTTTAAAACCAGGAGAGTATTAGGGCTATGAGGATTTGTTTTTTTTTAAAAAGGATGAATGGGTCAAGGTAAGCCAAGGTGCGACCCCGAGCCCGGAGTCCCCAAACACAACCAGTAGATCGTTACTAAAGAAAGTTCCTATAATGATCTTCCGGGTTGTGCTAATGTGATCTTTCCAATGAAGGCGGGAGGAAGACTTATGTATGTGGCTGGCCCCATAGCTCAGTCTGTTGAATCTGCCGTGCTTGGGGTCTCGGACATGATTCCCGGCCATGGGGGTGGGGGATTTTTTTCCGACCAAGATAATTCCTCATCTTCCCCAGAGAAGTACGAGTGAGAGTGCGAATGCGTGCGTGATCTAATAATTAAAACCCAACGAATACGAGTTAACACCTTCGATATGTTCCAAAGGAGAACGGCCGCCGATATGACCATTGGAGTTAAAGGCAGGGTATAAATGGAACAAATTAAAAAAAAAAAAAAAAAAAAAAAAAAGACTTATGCATTTGCTCCGGAAGTAACACATTGGCGAAAGGTGACAGCCAGAAACAAATCACCACCAAAATGTTGGTTATGTTTACAAATACCTGGATAGAATAGGAGCACATGTTGATGCTCTTAAAAGAAGGGAAAAATTAAACGTCAGTTGAAAGCTAGAGGCTAAAATAGCCACTTTAAGTTAAAATAATTACATCAGAAAGAAAGAGCAACATTATGAGAAAGGGAAAATAAAGAGAACAAAATATTTATATCAGTATATTGGTATTTTAGAATGCAAGGCGAGGTTCAACGAAATTATAATGTACCGAACAGTAGGACAATTAAGGAGAGAAACAACACGATTTCAAAAGAAGGAACACACCCCGGAACAAAGGACAAAAGGAAAGGAGAGCGAAATAATAATTGTTTCTGGGAAAAAATAAATAAAAATGGAACAAGAAAAGGTCAGATTTCAACAAGAAAAATAGATTTGTGTTTTGTTTATAATTATTTGTAGTTTAGGCATAACAACTGTGAAGTAAGCAATTGAGCAATCTTAACACACACCTAGACATGAGTAAATCTTCAGCCTAATAGCGAAAGCCATCAGTTTCTTATTCTCTTTTTCATGTGGTAATTTTATAATCCTGTAACCAAAGACGAGATTATTTAAATACAATATCCCAAAATCTGTGACTAGATCTTCTGAAACATTTCCTCCTCTAACGAAATCTCCTTTCTCTGAGGTTTCACTAATGTTCAATCCAGGAAATGTTTTTTAAACAGTACAGTAGAACACAGGAGGACTAACCTCCAAAGGAGTACCGCGGAGGAATCGGCAACTACTGCGGTGTAGCCGTCGCTAATAAATGCAACCAGGCAGATTTTGCGATTGAGGTCATTCCGATTTTCTTGACAACGTATTTGAGGCTAAAGGAAAACGAACGTTCACTACACGCAACCAAGTCACGACAAATCGCCACAAGGAAGTCAACATGCTAATTAGCTGATTGGCTAATCAAAAGCACCCTCCCTTAATTTATCCAACCCTGTGACTCCATCGCATTATTTTACACCTTTACGCAGTGTGGCAGGTGGAAGAGGTGTTACGGACATAAAGGTTGTTTCCAGTCGTATCAACTGTGTTAAAGTACTCATTGTTACTTTAAGTCCACCATCCGGACACATGAACGTCCCCTTCGGCGGAGCTTTACAGGCGGCACATTCCTTTTTTACTTTTCCGAATTAGTTTCGTGGTTGTAATTTTGCCACTCTCGTGCGAGATATAACTAAAGGTCATTGCAGGATTCGGAACAACATCGGTGAATTGCAATATTCATCATAAAGTATTGAAATTAATCCAGGTCGGGAATTCAGCACACCGTAGAACAGTTTGTATAATGCAGAATGCATATAAGCAGGACGAACTAGGTCACGATGTCTTTTGTCTCTTTCACTCTTTTGAGTCCCTGTTGACGCTCTGCGGTTCATCCACGGCGCACCCCGCTGAGGCGAGTCTATTACCTACCACTTTATCAGGAAGCTATCTTTGATTAGTGCAACAGCACCAGCCAGAAGTCTCTCAAGTAAGTCTGGGGTGAGGACTTTGCCCCGGACTCAGATCATCCGTGCCCTAAGAGCTTAGGCTTAATAAATGACTTGTCCACCAACTTGGTATTAACTCCATTTTCCGCCCGAATGACAACACCAACGACCATCCTAACCTCTCTCCACCTGCCCGCTTTCGGAACGTTTTAGCAGGTGCCTTATAATATACCAGTGCACAATTTAAAATTTGTACATAATCTGATTATGCATTAATTTGCGATTGTGCTTTTGCTCAGGATGTTTTAGTAAGTCTTGACTTACTGGTGTTATCAAAATAGAGACACGGTTTGACAAGAAAATAGATATTAACATGTTCGTGAGAA
Organism: Mantis religiosa; assembly: GCA_030765055.1. NCBI lineage: Eukaryota > Metazoa > Arthropoda > Insecta > Mantodea > Mantidae > Mantis > Mantis religiosa. The sequence goes on from CM060949.1 coordinate 107,211,837, forward strand.
GCAAGCAGTTTGAAATATGGATCTGAATGACAGAGAGAGCATGTTCGAGTGAAATGTCTGCAATTTTGACCAGGTTAGGTCAGTAGAAAAAAATATGCTACATTCATGACTTATTCTGCCTACTATCTTTTATTATTACATACCTTCTGAAAATATACTTAAAAATCGTATTTTTTCTATATGTTTTATATTAACCGAGAAAACTTTACAGATACAGTTTTATGAACACTTTGATGTAGATACAAGGTGGATATAGCAAAAAAAAAAAAAAAAAAAAAAATCTATAATTTAATTCTCAAAACTGGATACTACTGGCTTTGAAATTCCATACTCTTCCCTTGACATCCATCAATTTCTACCACTTCAAAAATTAACAGAATTCAAACCAATAACAGAGAAATTTTACTAAAGGCTAACGCCACAGAAACACGCTATTTGTACATTTAATGAAGGTCTACATTTTCTGTATAGTAATTTGTTTTCAATATCCGAAACGTCAGGATATTACATTTTTTTGTCTGGTACTGACGTTTTATAATATTGTAATCAACATTTTTGGAGTCTATTTTGAGAAAATTTAAAACAATGAAAGAATCCTCATACGTAAAGCTCTGTTTAGCAGGGGGAGATCATCTTGAAAACCTTGATACTGCATTTTGTAGAGCACACTGAGCTTATACACCAGTTTGGTACCTTTTTAACTTTGTAGTTAAATACACTCATACACACAGTTTCTTTTTCCACAAAAATTTTATTTATTTGAAGTCAGAAGATCTCAATACCTGTCTTTCTGGTTTAATATTGATATCGAATTTTTGGGTGGATTGGAATACTTCCTCTGCCTGCTAGGCACATGGTAGAGAAAGTAAAAGGATGCAACGGCGAGATGGTCCAGGTCTAATGCCTGTGGCTTGCATTCGAGAGATCGCAGGTTCAAATTGTGTGAACTGACTAGCTCTTTGTGATTTTGATGAGGTGCCCATCTTTCGTTAGGAAAATATCTTAATGGATATTTATTAAAAGAGCCAAAGTTCCACAACGGAAAAAAAAATAGAAATAACATAGTTGGCGCAGGAAGCCGGCTATGCAACTAAGGCAATGATTACTCATTAGTACCCACAGAACAGAAATCAGAAAATAGCACGATCACAAATGTTCACCTTCCGATTATACCAAAATCAAACTGGATAGCATATGAGGGTTATTATAACATTAAAGACATTAATCGTCTAGCAGATTATCAATCATCAGGCAGGCCATCTACAATATATGTATTCTGATGATACAGAAGGTAATTATTCAACGAATTGCACCTGTCAAGCACAAACTGAATCATGTGCGTCAAATAAGCTCCAGACGACGTTCTGCAATATCACTCACATGTAAGGTCGATATTAAAGTGCAGATAGATAATTGAACATAGTACTACTTAGAGCGTAATATTTCAAATATGGAAAACGTTGTGTTAGCATTGGGAGTAAGTAACACGTCTTTGTCTAACTGATAATTTTTCAAGAGAGTCACGTTTTTAGAAAATAAGCCTCTTACTAGCAAAAATTATGAAAGCTGCATAAAGAGTATTTTATATTTTAAAATATCACATTGTTAAGCTAAATGGCAATGTATCTAAGAATCCTTTTTGGTGTTTCGTTTTTCGATCCATCGTGAGCTATTTAAATTGAGATTTCACCATAAACACACGTTTTGGGATCCACTGAGTCCAAAAATGATAGTTCAGAAAAATAAATTTTTGAGAGTATATGTCTGTCGTTTGTGCCTAAGTATAATATACAGTAATAAATATGTACGAATTTGTCATTGGGTTGACGAAGTCACATGCCCGCCTCGGTAGCGTAGATGGTAACGTGTCTGCCTCATGTTCAAGAGGTCCCGAGTTTGAATCTCGGTCAGGGTGAGTTATCTGGATAAGGCTTTTCCGGGGGTTTCCCTTGCCCTGAGAGACAAACATCGGGTAACTTAAAGCTCTATGGATCCTGGGCTCATCTGAGCATTATTTCACCCATTTCATTCATCGTCCGATATGACATAACGTTGGAGGACGTAAATTAACAACTAACAACAAAAAATGCTTCAGAGCACATTTTTCTGTTTTCATAGCAGCATCAGTTTAAGGAGAGCTGCAGCGTAAAAGCCTTAAACCGTAAACCTAATGTGCAGTAGGTCAGCATATACTATAAATTGATCAGACAACTTGCATTTCACTCAATATTCCAAGAAAATTCATAAGAGTGAGTTCAAGAGTGGAAGAGTATCATATATATCAAGAAAGAGCTGTATAAACTTCGAGACATTCGCATACAATACAAGATCGTGTAAGGAAGATGTATCTCATGGAAGTTGCATAGAAAATCACTTCTAAGAGACAATGAACATAAGGCAGATCTACTGCGCAGAGGACTGCATAACAAGGGCGCGTTTTCGGACTGTATAGAGTAAAAGGGCCATAAATGTCTATTGTTAAGAAAAATCATTGAGAGGAACAAAAATATTTTTAATAACCCGAGACGCATCTTCAAGCTTGAATAAAGCATTTGTAATGCCATATTCGAAAACATTTTATTATTTAAGGTCACACGAAGAGTTTGTGGTATGTCATCAAATAAACCCGTAAATTCTAGTACATATTTTCTCTAAATTCAATTCTGGAAAGTGCAATGGCGTATGCAACCAAAAGTTCTGTATTTTATGCTTACTTTTATTAATAAATTTGGCAAGAAATTTCGTACAAAATGTGTGCAATGATAGAAAAGAAATGTTTCAGTTTGCTAATAATTTAACCTTCACAATGAAAATGGGGGAGAGGCGAACACTTACTTAAGATTTCCTCAAACCATTATTGCTCTTCTGACATCGCCTCTCTCTTCTGACTACACATGGTTATGGAAACGGAAGATACCACGTGTGATAAAACATGCATTAGCCATCAAAGTTTATACTTCATTTACACGGTATTTAACCGCCCAGATGCTAAAATTCGAGCTACGAATCGAAATACTTTCACTGATCGTTAGTCAATATAAACAGTATGTATAATGCAAATTTCTAATTCGTTATGTGGGTAGAGTTCCAAGAAAAGGGTTAGTTATACAAATGACACTAAAATGTTGGTATATAGTATTGAATTTAGAGGAGGGGCATATACTGAAACAATGCTTGAAGTATCAAGAACTACGCTTACCAAATAAAGGATGGGTAAGTAATATACGAAATAATTTAGAAGATAATGGTATGGGTGATATTTGGAGAAAGAGAGAAACCAATTATAAAGGTTTTTGGAAAGGGGCTAGAATAAGATTTGAAGACACTGAGATCCAGAAACTGTTTAGTCAATTAAACGAGAAGAGATCACTTGTTTTCTATATTCCATTGAAAAATAGCTGGGAGAGGGAGAGGTATATAGATAGCACTAACAGTGAAGAAAGAAAGAGGTTAGCATGGTTAAGAGCAGGGATATGGAGATTAAGAGGTCAAAGAAATGGATACCCGCAAGACGAGTGCCCACTGTGTGGGCACAAAGAGGATATAGAACATAAACTGTTTGATTGTAAAGAAACGGAGATGTGGAGGAAAGAATGTCAAATATCAAAAATGAATAGGAGAATCAGCTTAATCAAGGTTTTAAGCAAAAATTATAAAAACAAAGGACGGTTTTTAAGTAAGGTAAAAAACAAGTGGATGTGGACTGTAAAAAGAGGGAAGGAATAACAAGTGACTATTCTGTAATAATACATATTGTAACACTTAATGGACTGCCCTGTGTAAACAGAGGGCAGTCCAAAAATTGTAAAAGCTTAGTACCTCAGCAAAATTCGTTATGCTATTAGAGCAACTCTGTGATACACTTCAGTTATTCTACCAATGAAAAAGAAAGAAAGAGAAAAGAAAGAAAGAATGAAATAGAACGAAATCTTTTTCTTCCCTTTCTTCTTTCATTTCTTCCCTCTAGATTTTATTTACAGAATCCATTCCTCTGCTTGGAGGTTTTGAATAGGCCTTGTGATTATCTCTCATGGCTTAAGTGAGCCCGTCATATTCAGTGGGAAGGGTTACTGTAGTAATGTAATTATCCCTTATCGAAGCAGTAGCGTGATTCTTAGCTTTGAAAAGCTATTAAAATGCAAGATATGCATTGAGATACAAAACAAATTCAGTAGTTATTTATTATTATTATTATTATTATTATTATTATTATTATTATTATTATTATTATTATTATTATTATTATTATTATTATTATTATTATTATTATTATTATTATTATTATTATTATTATTATTATTATTATTATTATTATTATTATTATTATTATTATTATTATTATTATTATTATTATTATTATTATTATTATTATTATTATTATTATTATTATTATTATTATTTATACAACAAAGTTTTGAAGCTCAAAATATTCTCAAACTATATGTGGAGTTGAAGAAATATATATAACGTGCTTATAAACAGAGGAAAATGAACAAAACAGATTCAATACAGCTTTTATGGAAAATAAATATAATCTTGCTTCAATTGAAGCTTTTGGCTTACTCATTGGGGTCAGGAGTACTATCCAATGGTTTTTGTAGCATTTTACAAAAAAAAAGATAAATATCTAAATAAATAATTTATATTAAACAGCAGGCTGTGCTACTAAAGGATCACAAAGCTACATTACAAACTCATTTGTGCGATAGCATATACTAATTTGTTCTTAATACAACAATTTGTTTTAGACAAAGACCACTTCCATGTACATTTACAAATTATTGTTAGGTACTGTTCCATAATTTAATTGCAATTTTATTGACGGTTATATGTATTTTTCGCAATTTAAATTATGTATTTATAATCTTTTGTTGTTTCGTATGCTTTATTTTTATATAAACTACACTTAACTCTCTCCAAGGTGGCCCGGGTTCGATCCCAGGCGACCGCAAAGTAAAATTTGTGGTGGACAACATGCTGCTGGGACGTGTTTTCCCTGAGTACTCCGGTTTTCCCCACCAGCATTCCACCAATTGCTCCATCATCATCTTTCCTATCATTCATCTCGCTCTCATTTGTATCATTCACTTCCTTCACCTTAACACCAGGTATTGGGTTGATCACCTATCCTGGTTCTCTATCGAATCCAAAGCTTCGGTTCCTCAGACCCGACCTTAAAAGTTATAGAGGAACAAGAATCCCATAACACCACAATAGTGGTACAATTGGGGAAGTTAAAGAAGCAGAAGAAGAAGAAGAAGAAGAAGAAGAAGAAGAAGAAGAAGAAGAAGAAGAAGAAGAAGAAGAAGAAGAAGAAGAAGAAGAAGAAGTTTAACAACACAGTCACATTCACATACACAAAGACCTCATTATTTCATAAATGTCTGACCAACCCTTTGAAGTGCATCTCATAATGGCGTGGGTTAAGGAGAGGGATGAAGGTTGATTGACACGTGGTGGCAAGTGCCCAAACCTGGCTTAAGGTATAGTATTTACCTACGTCTCCGTTGAACAATAACCGCTATCTGGAGAGATTTTCTAGCAAATTTAACTTCATAAGTTACAATTCTTACAGTTGGTTTGTAGTAAATTAAAATCGTGTTTGACAGCTTCTAATTTATGAAGGATTCCATAACTGTCTTCACAGTGCAACTTCATTATCTGTTTTCATATCACTGTAACTTATTCCTGATCTCCCTAAAAGAGTACAGGGTAGTGCGACACGAAATGAAAGGAGAGCACCCTCAAGGGTTGCCAAATATACGAGGGCTGTTCAAAAAAGAATGATCACAACTTTTTTTTTGACAACGTACCTTTACTCATCCTCATAATTTTGATGGTCGTTCTCAAAATAGCCCCCCAGAATGCGATGCACTTGTCCCAGCGTTTCTGCCAGACTTCAAAGACATCCTGGAAACCATTTTTTGAAAGATCTTTCAAAATCGCCTCCGCAACCTTCACCACTGCTTCTGATGATGGATAATGCCTCCCACGAAGACGTTTCTTCAAATTAGGGAATAGAAAAAAGTCACATGAGGCTAAATCCAGACTATAGGGAGGGTGAGGGATGCACTTCATGTTGAATTTTGCAAGATATTCAGTAACAATATTGGCAATATGTAACCGCGCATTATCGTGGCACAGCATCCAGCCTGCTTCATGGAAATGTGGTCTTTTGCGCCTGATATGGACTTGCAATGTGTTCAGGACATCCCTGTAGTATTGTCCAGTTACTGATGTGTGTGCAGGTACAACATGCTGATAAACCATTCCATAAATATCAAAGAATGAGATGACCATTGCTTTCCCAGCAGAAGCAACCACTTTTGCTTTCTGGGGGGTTGGTAATGAAGGAGATTTCCACACTAAGCTTTGTTGTTTGCTCTCAGGATCAAAATGATGTAGCCAAGTTTCATCAGCAGTGATTACGTTTGAAAGAAACTCCGGATCTTCGTCTAACATCAACTTTAACTGCATGTTACCTCCATTGCAGTGGTAGGCGATACTGAACATGTCTGAAGTTGCCTGGTGCTCACAGGCGGTAACCAGGAGTACCAACAATGTTTGTTTCACATTAAGCTAACAGAATATAATAAGATTGAATTTTATTGCGAAAAATTATGACCGTAAAAAAATTATGATCATTCTTTATTGAACAGCCCTCGTAATATACAGTTAGGACTGAGAGAATATTTCAGTTGAAAATTGTGCAAATTTCAATAAGTTTACAAAAAGTTTGAACAGCTTCTCTGAAATTTTCGTAAGCTTTAGTCGTGATATTTAGAGGTATTTTAGCATAATGCAGTAATGTTTCAAAACGAACTAATTATTTTTTGGGAAAATCTAGTGTTTAGAAATCGTGTTTTAGAAGGATATTGCTCATTGCAGAATAAAATTAGCTACGGACATTCCTCCCATATTTGTATATCCATCGATATGGATGGTTGAGCTCGTTAAAGCAAAGACTCGTGCCCGGCAGATCCGCAGTTCAAATCCAAATTCAGTCTAGACCGTCCTCCATAACTGAAGGTTTTTCCAGATTTCCTCAGCCTTCATAAGTGGCAATGCAATGGAGGTTCTCAAAACTAAAGCTTGAAACTTGTCTTTCCCAATCATTTCATCACTGCCTTTGGTGCATATGCAATAAGTATGAGTGTTAAATACACAAAAAGCCTGTATATCCTCAATACAGTTATAAGCGAACAAGCCCTCCTGTAATCAACAACTCATAGTAATTAAACTAGCAAACAAAACAACGTTGGAGATAACGCGATCGTTTTCTTTTTTTCCCTTCAGGGTTCTAGGAGAATGCGTGATGTAATTAACAAAGCGAATGTATTGGAGACATAAAACGTAATTTACCTACATAACACACATCCTAGAATTATCAGCAATTTTGAGCAATTTGCATTAGGAGGAGCAGACTTGCATGTATGTGGCTTTTAGGTTGCTTGACCGAGCGAGATAACGCCACGGTAACCTGTGGGAGTCACATTCGAGAGGTCAGGGCACCTACAGTCTGCAAATAAAAGGTTATGTTCGTTTATAAATGGTAAAAGAGGTGGGTGTTTTCTGAACTATTCCCATCTTGCTGTTCTTCTGTTTACGTTACTTTTATAGATTATATCTAATGTTAATGTTTAAGTATAACATACACTTAATATGTTGTAAACGATACTTGGAGAGTGGATATATGAAAGTGACTGGAGGGTCGAGCTGCGCAGAATGCTTGTGTGCTAATGGGACAGTTGGATTGGTTTACGGTACGAAGGGGATTCGGCGCTGCGACCAGTCTTGATCTATTGTACCTATGTCCCAAATGGGGCATCTCCGGGAGGAAGGATGAGGTGGGAGGAGACAGAGGGGGCCGTCCCAAGGAGCCACGACAGTGTACAGGACAGGGTACCAACACTTCACTTGGAAACTCCCCAGTAGGCCAGCACAACCGGCAGTTCACCCGACTGCGGTCCGGAAACGACCCCACCAAACCAGGCTCGAAGACTGGAGACCGTCCTACCAGAAGAAGAAGTTTTACTCAGAGCATATCATCCTGCCATGCACCCCGAGACACCCACTAACACTTCTACCAGATGAGAGAAGATGTGAAATGATAATGGCGATGAAATGGAGGGACAGGAGATTCTGGGGATGTAATAACCTACGCAGCATTCACCTGACGACCAGGGAAATCCCCCAAAAAACCATTGACCATACAGGTCGGCCACAGGAATCAAATGAGACAGTTAATAAGCTATCGAAAGGAGAAAGGGTAGAATAGGGGGAAACGAAAAAGGGGAAAAAAAGAAAGATAAAGAAAGAAGGCAGACTAGCTTGCGAATTATATTTATTTAATCCTGCTGGGAAATGAAAAATTTTGCCATTTTTACCACAAATATCAATGAAATATCAATGGTATTCAAACTGCTACTTATTTTAAACTCTTGCGGGATTTTCTTAAAAACGGTAATAAGTATAATATTATGAAGTATTCTATTATGTTTTTACCGGCTGTGTGAAATGTAAGGCACTTTCACAACTGGAATATTGAGATAATGCAGTAGGTGTAGGACATGATTCATATAGTCAACACGAGCTTTCATGTTTTTTCCTTATGTTTGTAAATGATTTATGTTTTGGTACTTAAAATATGAGCTATTCTCTCTTACATGTCAAAGATTTGAGAAACAACCATAAAAGGATTAAGTTTAAAATTTGTATAACTAGATAATCTAAATACATAGAATATACTGTGAAGTTCGCCTAAAAATATCAAATTTAAAACTGAAAAATGTCCATTGAACTGCGTGTTTAAAACATTGGTCAAATTTTAAATTTGAATTACTTTGAATATTAGTTTAACAGATAGATTTGGCACAAGAATAATTCCTATTCATGACACTATCATCACATTCTTCCACTAAACGATCTCTTTTAAGGTTTATTAATTAATTTGTGATGACTGATAAATGTTAGTGAATTCACTCTAGCGGGTTTAGTTTGTTTTACTGACGTTCTTAAATATTTAAAAAGTCTGCATACTGAAATACAATTAGCTACTGATCAAGGAATATAGCCCTCTGTAATTCCGTGGCGGAAATGATGATTATTAATTATTGAGTGACAATCAGCTGATACTTTTGGTGTATGTACGTGTCGGTGGAATCCTGAATCATTCTTCTGTGCTGGCTAGAGCTAGGGCTTCAACCGTTAGGAACTCGCATTAATTAAAAAGGCAGTATAAATAGAATGTATTACAGACAGTTTAACTTTCGGCAACTGACATTTGACCACGCCTACAAACACAAAGGGGATTAAACTCAGTTTTAACGTGTACGAGTTATGCAAATAACTATTATTTCACGAAAGGTAAAATATGGCACACAGGAAATCAGACACCTAATAACACCTCTGTTTCTTCTTTTGATTTAAAAAAAAATGTATTTCACATTTCAAAGAATCGATCGATAGAACATCGCCTTCTGTGCAAGAAGTTCGTAGTTGACTTCCGTCTGCGTTCGAACAATATTTGACCAAGAAGATTTCTCATGCCTCCAGAGTGTGGTGTGTAAATGTGAATCCGTTAGCTAATTCAGCTATAATACAGGATTTCACGATTGTCAAAAGATGCAGTTATGAAAAATTAATCTACTAGCACCACTAGGTGCCACAAAGTAAAGAAAATTAGGAACAAAAAGCGATGTTAAGTATTGGGTAATTATTACCAATCGTTGGGTCTTGAGCATAAGTATTCAGATATACATGCACTCAAGTTTGTTTCTAACACCGCATAATCTTGGAGTACACATATGTCATATACCTATGTCTTATTTAATTCACAAATTAAACGATAAGTTTCATACACATTTACACATTTGTATTTAAAAGGAATTTTAAACCTATTTCCTGGGCCTAAGAAATAATATCTTATTAAATATTATCCAGTTTAATTATTCATTTTCATTTCTAATAGCTTTATTATAGAAAGATGACGGCAATTAGGGGGTTATGATCGCACATTTGGAAATCGGAAGCTTCAATAAACTTTGCTTTACTAACTGAAGTTAATGTCTTTTATTTATATTTGACAACTATTTTCTAATTTTTACGAGCTCATAGCTCTGTCGTTTGTTCGATTTGCTCTAGTAGTTGGTTAATTATCATTATAATGGACTCCCAGGAAATGATAAAAGTATTGCCGTTGTTCGAGCAAGAACAACGTTGTATTAAGAAGTTCAACGGATATCTTATCACTTTATTCTAGCGACACTGAGTATTTGAGTAACTTCCAAAACGTCTCACATCTATAGAGATGTGAATACTTAGATGAGGATTTTTTTTTTTTTTTTTTTTTTTCTATAGATTCACATAAGCTGACCCCGATCGAAAACAAGTTGATTGCTGCAGAAACACTGAAAAAAATATCTCAAGGCGGCACTGGAAATTTGGTTTGACTATCGTTACTGGTGACAAATCTTGGATTTATTGTTATGAACCTGAGAAAAAGGTTCAATCGGATCAAAGGATCTTTCAAACAGTCTAGCATTAGATTTTAGAAGATAGACACACCTACCGTTATTGCCGTTAGGTTCAACATCTCTCAAGGATGACGCATGAAGGTTATCAAGTAAATTTACCTTAGCTCATTTGAGCATCATTTCTTCCATTTAATTCATCGTCTGAAAAGACTTAACGTTGTAAGACGTAATTTGAAGAAAAAAAATAATAAAGAAAAACACAGTAATGAAATACGGAACACTGTTATTAAACCATTCATTGACTAACGTAATAATATTTTCTTTTTATGATTTCTGTGCCATTATCCTAAGGAAGACGTGCTGTATGGACCCGAAATGTGTACGAGTTTACCACGTTGCTGCTGTGAATGAATGGATATTGCCGGTGATGTTTACGTCCGCCATGGAGATATCTCTTAGTTCTGGACACGGTGGAAGATTTCTTTCAGTCTCCATCTTATAGCATGTACGTACATATCTGCTACAGATGACATCATAGCGGGAGAGACAAACAGAATGTCGGGCAATAATAATTAGCATACAGGGACATTTATGAAGTTACAATGGAGGTACTGTTATCTGTTTACACCGCACGGCTGGCTATCAGAGGGGAGAAAAGATAAACAGCAACTCACAAAAATGTGTACATTTTTGAAGGCAGAAAATGTGCTAAGGAGCAGAACAAAACTGACTTATTTAATTCAAATGTGAAAATTCCGATTCCTGCATATCCGTTTCACTTGCTGTATCCGCAGAGCTTCTATCTGTGGCGTTGTCGTCGTCTAGAGGATGGATATCAGCTGTTATGTCTATAGCACTGCCGTTCATCTCTGGAATCCATAAAACCGATTAAGGTAATTGCTTCCTCTTCCTTCTTATCACTGCTATATAAATCCACATTGATTACTATTCCTTCTATTTCTTCTTCCATTAAGATATCTCTATGACAGTATTCTTAATCTATGGACTTAATTTTGATGCACTCATTTTTCCAATCTTCAGTACTGTCGTTTAAACACTGCTTGGTTAGTCCTTAAAGTATGTTTAAAGTTACAGAACTTTCATTTTTCTGCTATTTTTTGCTTCATGATATTCCATTAGTTCAATGGGGTTTAAATCGCAGTTACAAGGCGGCAATCTATATCCTGATGTTTTCTCATTTACGATATAGAATAACTTCATCACTGTTGGAATTTCTTTACTCACTTCAGAATACTCTGAAAAGCTCTGCGAAAGACACACATGTTGAAATTGTCTATTTGAAGCTTCTTTGTACGATTAAGTTGTTTACTGGAGTAGTAACTCGTGTATCTGAAACACTAGCTTCTTTTAAATTCTTTAACAATTCCTTTTATTGTGGCTCCACTTTTTTCCTATTGCCGCAGCCGTTCTAGCCACTGTCCTTTGCAAAGGAAGAACTAGATCACTTTCTGGAAAACATTGTGAATCATTCTGAACGATCCTTCTGCTTTGGGAGTTTACAACCCTCCGAAGAGAACTTTTTTTTTTTTTTTTTTAAGTTTCCATGTTTGAAGATTATTATTAGAGACGCCTACTTTGTGATACGGAACTACACTGTACTACAGTACTCATGCGTCATACAATAGTTAATAGGCAGAAAGTAGACAGCCATCACAACACGAGTAGTTCTTACTACCACCACACATAAACAAAGCTCAAGCTATTTGTCCCGAGTAATAGTTTAAAATCTGTGACATCACATCGCTTCAACAATATCGTTAACTTTAGCCTTAGTTTTTCGCACTTATCGCATTACTATTTCATAAGGTACACATATTACGCTCCCGAGACCGATAACTCTGCTGAGGCCGTTCACTAATTAGAAAAGGCAGTATTAAGCGTAAAGAAATTGCACCGTTTACCCTGTAATGTACTAATAAAGCTAATTAGGTGTTGGCATTTTACTTTCAATAATTTACGATACATTTTCTTGTTATCTTCCTTCTCCTTCTCTCTCTCTCTCCCCCTCAGCAGCAGGATCAAGCTAAATTAAAGCAGGCTCTATCCCATTTTTTGTTATTGCAGTAGTTTTTTATTACTCTTCCTCATGTACAATTGACGATTATTTCGGGTTTCTTCCAACTGGAATTAAAGTAACACATATATAAGTTTACATTATACGAGTAAATATTCAGCCTCTACTCGTTGAATATGTCTCTACACTGCGTGCTGTCGGCGCAACGGTAGACCCGACCGCACGTAACTTTCAAGTTGCCAGGTGAAAAGATGATTAGCTATCAACGTTTCGGGAGTGTGCATCTCTTCCATCATCAGGATATTTATAAAATGTTATAACCACAAATGAAACACCATATATAACATAACTATAAAAAAAGACAAAACATTATCAACATTCGCAATGCTGAACAAAAGACTGTTTTCAGTAAATTAAATGCCAGGTCGGGAGATGGCGTGAGTATAGAAAATTGTGTCAAAGAAACGTAACTACTTAACTTGATTATCAAGCTGTATTGATCTTTGCTTCTTAATTCGACGGATTTCCATTTTAAGGCCGGTTTCCAAGAGGAGCTGAACTGAAATCCAGCATCACGAAACCAGTGAAAGACAAACTGGACTTCCAAGTTCCGGGAGTGTACCGCATTCCCTGTGAATGTGGGACACCGTGTATAGGACAAACCGGAAGGACCATCGCTACTAGAATAATCGAACATGAACGGAGTATTCGTTTAATGCAACCTGAGAAGTCTGAGCTGGCAGAGCATTGTTTTGATAACGACCATAGAGCCAATTTTCGGGAGACGACCATCTTGACAATATGCAACAGTTACTGGGAACGGAGAATTAAGGAGCCTTTGGCTGTTTCCTCTGAAAGGAGCACGCTTAATCGTGATGCTGGATTTTAATTCAGCTCCTCTTGGAAACCGGCCTTCAAATGGAAGTCCATCGAATTAAGAAGCAAAGATCAATACAGCTTCATAATCAAGTTAAGTAGTTACGTTTCTTTGACACAATTTTCTATACTCACGCCATCTCCTGACCTGGCATTTAATTTACTGAAAACAGTCTCGTTCAGTAATGCGAATTTTAATAGTTTTTTGTCTTTGTTTACAGTTATGTTATATCCAGTGTTTCATTTGTGGTTATAACATCTTATAAATATCCTGATGATGGAAGAAATGCACACTCCCGAAACGTTGATAGCTAATCATCTTTTCACCTGGGTGAGCGTATTCGTCACCAGGAAAGCTTCAGATCTTATCGATTATTCTCGTTTCGATCGACAACGGTACTAGCACCAGTTTAGAAAAAAGGCAAAATATCTGACACTAGTAACAGTGACATTGAACTTACACCTCCAGAAATTACGGCAAAAGCACTCAATGTTACCAATAACTTGTTGCTACAAAAGTCAGAAAGATGTACGAGAAACTCTATTCACAATTTATGGTTCGAGAATATCAAAAAGTATAAATTCGTTCTAAGAAAATGAATTCCTAGTATATTTCGAAGAATTGTCTGAAAATATGAAATCATCGACCTTGTGAATTTACTATTCTATTTTGAAATCAACACTCAACATTAGGCACCAAATTGACTTATCTAAATACTCAAAACTGAACAGCTTACTAAAACGCAAATCAGAAGGGTATAAAGGCAAAAAAGCCAAAACATTTACATCTGATGCGCTGAAAACATTTATAAATAAATTCTTTATTAAAATAATATTTCTGTGCCAGCGTACTACGTACTACGTCTCACTTCAGACAAAACAATATCACTCAAACCAGAAATGAATACTTTGAAAGGAAACCGGAACAGGCTATAGCCTAATCCATGGAGGTAGAAGAAGACCTTTAATTTAGACACATGATCGAGCATAAATTGTCGTATTAAACTTGACTATAGTGGTAATTAAAACGCGAGTATTATTATTAAACGAGCGAGCGCAGCGAAGCGAGGTTAATAATTATGATAAGAGCGTTTTAATTACTACCATCATGGTCTCGTTGCATAATATACTATTAAAAACTTGCTTTTTGGTACAGTCGAATGAACAATACCAGAACCCACTGCTTTGTTTACAAAGAAAACATATAGTTCTGACAGAAGTAGATTACCTACTATAATAATGTTTATTATTTTTGTAATTCATTAAAATCCATTTCACAGTTCGTAATTCTTATGAAGTACACAGCAGGAAGGCGTTCTAACTACACACCTTGTAACTGCCAAAATGTCATCTATTCTCAATTTGTCAGTGACGAACATCTCCTTAATTCTAAGATTAAGTATACGTCGAAGTTAATTCTCAACGCTATTTACAACATTTAATTAAGTTAACCTTTTTCTGTCTAAAAATGTGATCCTCGCTTAAACAGAATCAGATAAGACAAAATAATGTTACAACCTTAATTATTGTAATAACCAAGATTAAAGAAAATAGTAGATTTCAAAGGCTAATAGGTCGGATTAGAACATTAATAATAAATAATTAATTATACGTAAATACAGTTGAACTTATAATCCGTGACCCACAGATTGTCAAAATGTTAGGTCCTTTGAGTCAGAAAAGCAACTGCATTTTATACCGCAGATGTTTATTTCATATTTCTTTATAGGAATAGTGGAATACAATAGGCTTAAGTGATTGTCAAACTGGTTGCTATGTGATAGCTTTGAAATTCTATGCTTGGGGAGGAGGTTGGAGGGGAAGATGACTTCTCATTAGAGAAAAGTATAAATATTGAAACACTCAAACCAATTACAATGGATATTTCAAAAACAAAATAAATGCACTTGATATAAACTGAATTCTTAACAAGAGCTATAATTTTTGTAGTAAGATTTTGTCTATATCTTACAGTCTATATCTTATATTTTGTCGTGAAAATATCTTAAGCATGTATATTTTAATCAAAACCCTTAGATCCATTTTGAGAAAATGAAAATTTACAAAAAAGTGTCGCATGTAGTGTAGTTCAGCGTTGCGATATTTTCTTGAAAGTCATCTTCTGGCATCCTAGGAAGATGCTGAACTTAAGTATCAAGTTTGGTATTCATCTGACTTTTTTTTTTCTTTCATGAGTTAGGAATAAGGCTAGGAAGTTGAACAAAAATCCTTTATTTCCCCTAGTGTCTGAAGATGATGGCCAACCTAATATATTTTAATTATGGGTCACTATATGACAGAAAAAAGTTTTATTTGTCCTTTAGGTTTTGTCCTTTTTCGCCTTTTTAGCTATTATTTTATTTAACTGTCCTTTTTCAGAATTACCTATCCTTTTTATAGCATTTTAGTTTTGTTTTAAGTTTTTTTTTCAACGTTAACTTTTTTATATCATTTTTTCTGTTCAACAGAGTCCAAAGTAAATTCCAATTTCTTTTAATTAAGATGCACTCTTAAGACTGGCTACAGCAGTGAGAGGACCCTTTCTATTGTGTTCAAGTCATCAGCCCCGCAGAGAACCTAGTAAACCCTCTCTAGCCCGCCTCGGTAGCGTAGATAGTAGCGTTTCTGCCTCACGTTCAAGAGTCCCGAGTTCAAATGTCGGTCAGGGTGAGTTACCTAGATAAGGTTTTTTCCGGGTGTTTTTCTTATCCTTCAAGACGAATGTCGGGTAACTCTAAGCTCCATTGACCCTGGACTCATTTGAGCATCATTTGACGCAATTCATTCACCGTCCGATATAATTTAACGTTGGGGTGGGCGTAAATTACAACAAAAAATCTCTAAACATCCGCTTAATTTTCTCTGATTTCATTTGTTTCGAGTATGACTCAATGATATCCATTGATATGGAGAGAAGTTTTTCAATGCTTTCGCAACATGCTCTCCTTTGCACGCAAGAATTTAGAGATGACTGTTGTGATATACTACAATGCCAACTGAGGCAAGCTTTCTGAAGCTTACTTTCTGTAACCCAAGAGTGCTTAAGCCAAGTATGATTTGATTATATCTATTTCAGTTTCTTTCCCCAGAATGTCTATTGCTGCTTGCTGAATCAGAAGAAGCATTTCTTTCACGCAGTTTTTTTTTCGCATTTGTTGCATAACGCGTTCAACTTATTAAATATATTATAGTATAGATATCACCTCTTCAAGTCTTATTTTCCAATCTTTAAGTCCTTTTTAGAATGTAGTAGGTCATTTTAAAGGTTCTCAACTTCCTAGCCCTAGTTATGATGTTCACCACACACACACACACACACACACACACACACACACACACACACACACACACACACACACACACACACACACACACACAGACAGAGAGAGAGAAACCCTTTTCAAAAAGTGCTTTTATGGAATCCAACATCTATTTCATCGGTATAAATTTTGTTAATGAAATGTAATACCTTCTTTACCAACTATGGACCTGGTAGTAAAGTCACAATCAAGAATTTAAAGGTAATATTGAGCGTCGCCCCCCCCCCCCTTAACGTTTAGTGGTGAGGCACAGCATAATTATGTATTTCACAAAGATGAAAGGTGCCTTTTTCTCAAAAACGATGAAGGTTATGTGGCTGAACAGAGCCCTTGAACTTAAAATTAGATTTGTAACCTATATTAAGAGGGCGTGCATATCCATCCTTTCTAGCGAGTTGGGGGCCGACAAAACGGCATGTCTCTGATAAAGTTCGATCAACGTTATAATCTTTCGTTGCAACACTTCATTGTATGTTGATGAACCGCCACATCTTAATACTGCGCGTATTTCCATGAATGGTTCTTGCAGTAAGGTCGAATCAGTAACCAAAAGGTAATGAAAATGCATTTCACGTAAGATGGAAACGTCCATGCTGAGGTACAAACAAACCACGAAATGTGAATTAATAATTTCATTAACAAAATTTAAAAAGTTTTGTTCATAAACGGTACTAAAATGGTTATAAACACACTATCCTATTAGTGAACTTCAAAAAGCCCTTGAACATTATTAAAGGCACATATTAACAAAGTTAACGCACCTTGGTGATGAAGTACTCTTACAAAGGCCTAAGACTGCCCATCATGTGGACATGAGCAAGATATTGCAAGTGCACTATCGCCAGTAGCAAGTATTGTGTGTGCTTTTCACTGTATTTGCTGTCAAAAATGCCAGCACGTCCAACTGCTTGGAATTCCTCATTTAAATTAAAACACTTCCCTTTTCATTCAGCGTGCATTACTGAGGTTCTGAGAACGATGTATTGCTCAATGACTATAGACCATTCATCGAATGCTTGAAGAAAAGGGCATTTTGATCAGAATTGGCGATTAGGGACAATCTGATTGAGGATCATCCTCGTGTATAGAAGTGTGGTGGATATTGAGGAAGCGAAGAGAATTTGTAGAGATGAAACGTGTAGCATCTACCCGGACGTGCTACTTGTGGCTATTCCTGGACCAACAGAATGTGACGTCACACCCGCCCTCGCCCGGAAGTTTACAACGCAAGCATGTCCGGTGCTCTAGCACTCGGGTTCGACGCCCATCCTACGTTTATTGTTTCTGATATCTTCCCAAAACAGATTGCTTTTCTTGACCAGCTCACTAGCTCAGCTGTTCCATGCTGGTTTTGTCAGTGCATGTAAGAAACTGCTACCAAAACTGGCAAAATTATAGTTGCATTTTGCCTAAATCAACGGTAATTTATCCGTGCATTATTTTATTGCTTTCCTTCTTACGCTTATAAATTTGATTTCACAGTAAAGTCATAGGGATCCCGGGTTCGATTTTCGGCGGTGGGGTGGGAATTTTTCTCCAACCAAGATGATTCCCCATCTTCCCCAGAATCTGGAAGTATGAAAAACAATGGGGGAAGAAATGATAGGTCTAACTCTAAACCCTGAAAAAGTTTTGGAACAAGAAGAATAAGTAAGAGAAGTAAGAATATAGAAAACAAAGATGTAGTAAACTTGCTTAGAAGCAGTGGAAAGAAACAATAATCTTATTTAATCCTTAATATAAGAGGCAAAAGAATCTTGCATCTGAGATCAGAAGAAAACATAATAAAACTGGGAAAATTTATTAGCCAGGTAAGACAAAAATGGCTTTGGAAAACAGGGAAGACTAATGGGAACAACTAGAAAAAATAGCAGAAAGAATAAAGGGAACCAAAAATATAGATCACAAGTTTTAAAATGCTCCATTATATACACAACCTGGGTTAATTATAATGGGGCATGGAAATATGCAACTCCAAAATGAGGAGTATGTAAGATGTTGTATTTATGGTATATTAATTATGTTATATATGCATGAAATTGTATATGCTACATATAGGAAATAAACTAACTATTTAATCCTTAAATCAGAACAGAACGGTGTTAAGAGCTTAAGAACCCTTAAAAAAATATATAGATCTCAAATCTTTTTATTTCACAGAGGTCTAGTTTGTGTTTTAAAATTAACTTATTAATGAGCATTTGATTTACAGAAGCTGTTAGGTCAGTACTAAATGAAATTATTTGTTTCTTGGCTAGAATACCTTCCTTTTTCAGCCTAATTATTTCAGGCTAAGGGATTATTTTCCTAAAGTTTTGATCAATAAGAAGCTCTGAGAGGAGTCGGTTTTGTGACTCAGTAGGTTAGGCGCTGGCCTTTACACCCAGGTCCTGGGTTAAAATTCAGCTTAACATATCAGTATTAAATGCGGCACCAATATTCTCCAAATAAACTTTTGCATCCATGAACTCTTTACAGGAAAGTTGGTCAATCATTGTTCATTTTTCAAAAGTGACCCCATTGACATTTATTAAAATAGCAAATGTTGCAAATATATGCACGACAAATCTTGAATTTTCTAGTGCCCGCTTGTTAAGATATCTTCATTCTGGGTGAAGTTTGTTTAATTAGTAAAACATTATCCCACAAAAATGTAGGTCTCGTTAAAATATACAATTTGTAGGATATAAGTTTTCTTTTTGGGTTACAATATTCATTTTAAAGGGAAGATATCTTTGAATTTGGTTTGAATTTTCAAACACTTTAAACCTTTCCCATTAAATACCAGTTCATACTGATAATAACAATAAATAATTAACAATAATAACAATAAACATAATAATAATCCACAGGAACATTCAGGCTATAAACACGAATCATATTTAGATATATAAGCAATACTTATCCAGCATAAATGTTTCTCAATCTAAAGTTTCTGAACATTCTTGGACACTCTGGTCCCCACACCCTAACCTGACCGGAAACATTACCCATTGTTTGACTTAGCCCAAGGCAGTGCGAGGCACCGTCCTTTTCGAGTCAGTGTTCTTCCTTAGAATGCGCGAACGTGATAGTAACAAAGGCTGCAGAATTTAGCCCGGGCCGTTTGCAAACGTGAGCTGGCATAATGTATCTCACCGTGAGAAAAGAGATATCTAATTTCAGATTAGTTCAAAACTGGAATACTTGAACATTGACCATAAGTGGGGATAGGTGCCAGCCAATGGAAAATTGATATTACTTAACGTGATATTTCAAACTCAAAAAATACCTAGAGTGGAGAAAATTCAAAGTAATGGCTGAAAGTAAGTTTTCCTTGTGAGAATACTTCGGTCCTGTGATCTACATGAGACGGCCGACAAATCCGTTTCCACGCCAAAGACAAAGTACAGCACGTAACAAACGTGCTAGTGAGAATTATTGAAAAGGTGAATATATAAGGAATGCGATATATTTATGGTTCAGCTACGCCGCGTTAATCCTACACATCACATCGCAATACTGACGCGGGATACAGTGGCTCTGAACACAGCAATCATGTGGACAACTTCATGGTGGCGAGGAAAGGTGTTATCAAAATTCGAGGTGTCATCTTCATTCAATCCAGAACAAGTCAGGACGCACCCACTCCCTGAAGCTCAGAAGAGTGCTCACGCAAGAGCTACATCACAAAGCACCTCGAACCGGAACCAATCTCTCTATCCTGAATCTCCGCACGCCACTAATCCTTAATTGTGAGGCGTTGAGCACAAGAGAGAGCTCGACGTGGTTCACTACGGACCGGACCGCCTCAATACCTAGTAGGCAGAAGAGTATTGCCTTCCACTCAAATTTTTGATATCCGTATTTTACATTAAATATATGTTTTGATACCTCTGCATGTATGTTTAGAAAAAACTTGGGTATGTAAGCTCAAGCGAGAGTGTAGCTCTTTGAACACAATTCAAAAACGAAATTGCTTAGGCTCCAAGAATTGTAAAATTATTTAAATGTGTTTAAAGACTTAAGAATCGATATAGAAAGGTTAAAATGAATAAGAAAGGAAATTGTTACAATTCAGTAGATCATGAGATGACCAAACATTTAAGTGATATGATGTGAATGTTTTATGATTGGTAGTTTTAAAAATGAGATTATATAATGTATGACGTGGACTTAAGTTTTATTGGTAGTGATGGCAACGAGAAAATGAAAAATCATCAAATTTTGGTAAAACAGCTAGGAAAGAAGGCGTCTTTTGATGGAAGAACGTTAATGAGAACAGACGTAAATGCAGTGACGCTACGAAACATTGTAAAGAGTTCATATAAGTTTTCTGTTGATTGTAATCAAAGTATACAATACTATTGTCAAATTTTATACGAAAAATTGTATAAATAATACAAATTAAATTGGACATCTTAATATTTTAAAGAAAAAAGAATTTATTGGTATCGAAGTTTATTCAGAAAGTTTATCCCTTCACCGGCGACCACGTCTGAAAACTCAAGAGTTCTCATAGCTCAGACTGAAGCAGATCCAGAGATTATTTTAGATTCATCGATACATCAGAGTGCCAGATTGGACCAAGAAGAGTTAGCAACTTGCAGCTTCGTCGTCGTTTTCCCGGGGGGCTGAATAGATCCACAACTCCAGTCGCAACACGGGGCTTCGAGAACATCAGCAACTTCCCATCATCTCCAAAACTCCTGCTACAAAATATATACTTGGTATTGTAGCTCAATATGTTTTAAGGATGTGATGCGGGTACTTTAATAAAAATCCTCTCACACTAAATTATTCCTTTGTATGCAAGATGTTTTGTAATCTTTTATTTTCTCAAAAAATAATCTAACGACATTGATTCAAATATTTATACGGCAAATAAACTGCATTTTTTGAATTCTCAGCAAAAAAGACCCGTAAAGTTCTCCTCATTTTGAATTAATTTTGTATAACTTGTAAACTATAAGAGATAGACAAAATTTACATGCAAACAGCAAAGATCCCTTTCAAACCCCGCATTTATTTCAAACAGCGTTTTTCTAGCATTTTCTAAATATTTGTTGTAATTGATTTGAGAGAATGCTTCGTCATTTTCTGAAGCAATTCCCCCATTTGGTTGATTCTCACGGAAGTAACGAGTTTCAAAAACAAGTATAGTTTCTAAACTTCGTTTTCCTGCACATACAACGAAATTCATAAGACTAATTCTACGATACTTTATCTCAGAGTAGAGAGAACAATAAGTGTGCAAATATGTAGAAGAGAGGGTGGAGAATGCCATACGAATGGTACTCCTGAGATTTGTTTTCCTCCTGGCCATGCTAAGAATAGAATTTCAGTCACTACGTTACCGCCACATTACCACCAACTTTTCGCGGATTTGACTACCACTAAGACCTTCTGTATCTCTTTAAACATTTACACAACCATTTGTTTCGAATAGCAAAGTAGTTTGAATCGAATGAGTAGAGAAGATAATATAATTATAACACATCAAATTACTTTACTCGTGTAACCCAACCGAAATTTAAACTAGTGTCCTTCGGGGTATGAAGCAGATATTTTATCCACATACTGGAGGTGAGCTTAGGATTAGGATTACTCAGATGGACGAAGCCTCCTCAGCACCACACGTAAGCCAAGTAACTCTGATCGAGAGATATGGCGCATGTTACTCGCATTTGGAGGGAGCGGAGGTTTTGTGTCCTTGGATGGCTAGGAGAATGCTGAGAAAGTAACTAGGTAGGTACACTCTCCGACCCGTTCCCACATTTCACCATACTTCTATTTGGCTTCACCTTTAGTCTGCTTGGTTGCTTCAGGGTTACAAATATCGGGCAGCAGTCTCGGCGTTGCATGGCAGAGAAAAATGACCCTCTCTGCAACCTCCGTCAACTTGGAGTGGAGGAGGGCATTTCAGCGAATGTGCAAGCTTGCAGGAGGGTGAGAGGATGGTTGTATCGGGCCGATTCAATGTAGAGATCCTCTCCTCTACTCTGTCATGGTTTTAGATCCAACCACCCTTTTTCTCCCCTCAACTCACCGCTTCCCACGCGAACCTCTGTGCGTCAGGTTCTGGGATTAGGAACGCGGCCTTCCATGCTCCAGGGAAAGATCTTTACACAACGCGAGCTCCATCATTCAACGTCACCAAGACATGAAGGTATCGACAGATGGACAAGAATTTTATGGCAGAAGAGGAACCAACTGCATTTCAAGAGTCGCGTTTTTTGCTTATATAATCTCGCAGCCTATTATTTTCAAAACTAATCTTAAAATGACTAGAACAAACCAACATATGTTTCACAGGTTCGCCAACATAAACCAACTCGACAACAATAAAACCTTAAATTATTTATCCTCAAGCGCTTACGTTTTCAAATCTATCTCATTATGTTGAATTTAACATGTATCGTATTCAGTATGGGATTGGATTTAAATCTATTTCAATTACCCATAGAATTAGCGAATGCAGAACTAACAGAACATACAAAAAGTAGTCACTTCGCATTTGAGAAAGTATTAAGTATTTGAAAATACAAATAAAATAGCTATAAGTATCTCTCAAATGGATATCACTTCCAAAAATAAATAAATTATGATAAGCATAACTCAAAAATAAACGTAAGTTTAAATAACTTATATTCTCTAACGATGGGTTCCCAAGACATTCAACAAAATAGCCTATCCCTAACTGACCTTTATATGGATACTTTTTCATTTTATTTTCTCAAAAATGGTTCTAACAATTTTTATAAAATAAACACATGTTTAATATTTATGATCACGTCTGTAGCATGGAGTAGCTTGTCTACCTCACATTCAAGAAGTCCCAAGTTCGAAGCTCGGTCAGGATGAGTTATCTGGATAAGGTTTTCTTCCGGGAGTTTTCCCTTATTTTGAAAGATGCCCTATAGATAATTAAAAATACAAAATCTATTTGCTCAAGTACTACTTAAGGCGTGGCTCTAAACATTTATAAGTTCGCTATGGAATGTAATATAAATCTGGTAAAGAAATTCAACAACTTGCTTAACAAATACAAAATTTCTAAATTTCACAACTAAATCCTCAGTAACTTAACCGTTAAGCTAAGACTACCAATTTGACGTATGCCATGTTGGAACAGAGGACTTTGAATTTATATATAAACGTTTTGCTTATACTAAATTTAATTTCAAATACTAAATTTAAGTTTGCAATAGTTTTGCGATCAAGTAACACTTCGGTTTGTGGCTTTACTTTGTCCTTTTAAAGCTGTATGATTAGTTATTGATTAGTTCCTTCTATAAGCATTAATCACCTTTTATGAAATTTGTCATGAACAATAGCCGTAAATCATCCATTAAAGAGAGAAAAACCAGTAAAGGAGCTTTTAAAGGCGAAAACTCGGTAAATCAAAATTAATTTTCTTTGTATCAGTTTCCTTGTTACGGCCTAGTTTAGAAAGCTTCAAGAAATGCTCCTGTGTGGAATTTTTGTATGTTTTCCTGCAAAAACGTTCCAATGAATCTAGAATTTTACCGCATGAAACTCGTTTGTTTATAACCGATTATTTGTATATTGCAATTCACGTTCGAAAAGCTATTTCCATTTCTATAACATTGTAATGCATATTTTTGTTAGGTACATTAAAGACACAGGCGAAATTTGTACTAATCTTGTTTTTAACTTACAAAGTTTTTTCTTCAAGACATTTCTCGTTGCTCTGACGCGTTAGTACCCACAAGAAGTGTGAGATGTTTTCATACTGAAACAACTAAAGGACAGATTTTTGTCTGATGAAGCTAAATGGAGAAACTGTGTGCATCAGGATCTGTGCCAAGGTCACCTACTTGTCGGTAAAATAGTTTACTGTTGTCTTAACCGTTTTTTACGGTCATTGCACTTTTCTGCTTGCGGTGAGCAAGAATTTCTGCGGCCCCTCTGCGGTCTGCTAAGTACTCACCTTTCATTATTTTACGCAATCAATAAGGGTGCTACATTTACAAGGAAATCATTTTAATTGTCCTTCTTTCATATAATTTGTGCCCGTATGTGTGCATGCGAGTGACTGTGTGTCTGCGTGCGTGTGTATTTATGACTGTGTGTGAGACGGTAGTGCGCGCTCATCTACTTCACTTGACGACTTTACTAACCCTTAGTTTATTCATTTTTGTTTCAGTGATACATTTTTTGTAATATATTTCTCATCTTTCAAGCTTTTTTTCTCGTACAGATGCAGAAACCAAGATTCCTTCTATTTGCCGATAACTAAAGTTTTAGGAAACTGTAACCGTATGTTTTCACTAGGACCCGGATTTTTAAGTACAATATTCCTTTACTTTAGGTTTCTTATATGCCTAAAATAGTTTTGGAGAGTTTTTCTTGATTAAAATTGGTTTTTAAATGTTTTGTTTGTTTATTGCTTTCTGCTAGTTATTTGTAAGATTTATTCTTGAACTTATTTCACAAAACTATGCATTGTCAAAGATATTCACCAGAGAACGCATAAAATAGAGTTGACTGTTTGCTTTCTAGGCTGTGTTTTGGCATTGCAGTAGATAGTTACACACATACCCAAATTTTCTGGGGTAAACGATCACTTATTGTCACGCAATACATTCCAGTAGGATGAAAACGTTCCTTCGACAGATCGTGCCATTGGAGCGTAGACCATTGATGCCAGTGCAGCAGGTTCTAGGGGTAGCTTTCCCGTATACTTTTCTCCCTGCAATACTAAGTTTATGATTTCCATGTCTTCAAAACCAGAATTTCGTCAAACAATCTTCTGCAATTTCGAAGAGCATGCTTCTCCCACTGGTCCAAGTATTCGTGTTCTGGGAACATTGTCACTGATACCTAGGGGATAGTTCAGTGACAAAGCTCTACTTCTTTATACCAAAAACCAAAACGCGTGTTAATATAAGCAAGGGAAGCTGCAAGAGTGGGGCAGTCGAGTGGTCTCTTAGCCTTGGCAGTGGAGGAAGCTTCTGTTTCATCTAATTCATTGACGACGTTTTGAATGCCCTCCAAGTGCTCGATATAGTAAACGGCAGCAGAAAGCCAAGTTCTCCAGCGCGTAAGTATCGGCTCAGGTAAAACAGGGGCTGCCGGTACCTTCTCTTTGAGCAATACGTGTTGTTGCTATTAAGAAAACTATCTTGACCGAAGAGCTTCGGAGGAACAGAATTCGAAGCTCGGACTGATTTACCTGTACATCTTTTCCTAAATGAGATGAATGTCACTTATGGGTGCATTTCACTTCTTTTATTAATTTACTTTTGAATATGACCTTCCAAATTAACTTTGAAAATAGGAAAATAACATTCTTCGTTTCAAAAAGGAAAATCAGCTATTTAGGTTATTTTAGGTGTCAAACCCTCATTTAGGTTTTCTTAGGTGAATTAAGGTTAAAATCTAAAAATTAATCTTAGAAAAAAGACATGGATTTAAATATAATCTTTCAATCTAAATAACTTGAACACATTGGAGACGGGAAGGTCAGTGGGTGCATTAGTACAAACAAAGAAGTGAATAGTACACTGCAAATTAATACAGCTGTGATACAGCACAACCAGAAAGGTTTCGAAGGAAGAATAATAATCAATACTGCTAATTTGTTTTATGAATATATATTTTTAATAATATTTAGGTATTAAATTTTTAAATTAAGTTTCGAAAATAAAAATATGTAACTAATCAAGTAATTAAACCGATTGTATTGGTTGCTATGCGTGACGTAGTAAAATAAGTAATATGTAATCAGCATGGTGCAAGAAAAGTCAATAATTTTGATTTTGCAAAAAGGTAGCGTCATTCTAACTCTATCGTCACAGTAGACGGATGTATAAATCCGTATAAGTTGGAACATGGCAGAAGATAGACTCAAAGTGACCTTGGATGTGAATTTCATGTGCATAAAAAGGACGCTTCAAAAATGATTTATTCATTTCTATGACGACGTGCTTTCGTTCACTTTTAAACATAGTTAAAAAATATGAGTATTTGAAAAGAAATGGAGAAATTCTTTTATACTTTTGGCAAATTGTTTCCTAAAAGTGTCCGTCCGTGACCACACCTGAGATAGATCGCCTTCGTGCACCGGCCGTTGCAGCTACGGGGAAATTCATAAAATTACTTCATCACAAAACATCATCCCGAGAAGAAAGCACATTCAAAACTCACATTTAAAACACCATATAACTTCAAATTAAAAAGAAAACTTTTAGAAAACTACACATACATGCTTAGCCTAACTGTATTACAACAGATGTTAAAAATTATGACCTTGATTGCGAGTGTTCCAGCCTAGTTTTATTCCTTTTTTATTTATTTCCTTCCTTCTATCCATCTTTACTTCCTTCTTTCTTTTTCCTTTCATCTTTCTGTCTTTATGTCTGTCTCTCTTTCTCTCACTCTTTGTATCTCTTTCTTTCTGCATTTTTGTCTTTCTCCCTCTCTTTTTCCTTCCTTCCTTACTTTAAAAACATTTCATGAAATTGATTTGTTGCAACATTATTGATATTGAGTTCTTGAACGACTGTTTGGGAAGAGGAGTCAGCATATGCCCCTGCAGCCCTTAATGCGGTGGTTCAACGAGTTTGATGATGATGTTCGGCAGATATGGTTACCGAAGGAGTCATTGAAATATTCCAATGGTATGATTCTCGCTGATCTTTGAGCGAAAGTTCGCAAAGTGGTAGAGGCCAAAGTATGTCGACGGGAACAAGAATTTCATGGAGATAGAAATGTCAGCGCGATGTGTGCCACGTTTGCTCACATATGACAACAGGCTGGCAACAATTTCTAAGCTCTGTTTGGGCTATTTAAGCGAAATGCGAAGAACCTTTACAGTCGAGTTGTCACCATCAACGAGCCTGGATTCACTATTATAACCTGGAATCCAAGAAGCAATCAAAACAATGGGTTGGTTCATGCGAATCTGCTCAAAGAAGGTATCGGCAGAAAAAACTGACGACGAAGATTTTTGGTACTAAAAGATTGTCATGCTAACTGACTTCTTGGTAAGAGGAAAACCAATTATTGAATACTACTACAGTGGGTTATTGGAAAATTCGGCAAGAAGTTGAAGAAGACAGCATCCTATTTGGCAAAGAAGGCAGCGCCTTCATCCAATGTTTCCCTTAAACTGTATGAATTGCTTTATGAATTTGTTACCGCAACCCCAAATTCGTCCGACCAGCTCCCTGGTATTTCTTCTGGTTTCCAATAAAGAAATGACTCCATGGAACAAAATATAAATTAAATATGCAAGTCATCGTCGAAACATAGATTATTTTGAAGAGCTTGACAATTGTCACCTTGTGGAGGGGTGAAAAATGTAAGGAATATAGGGAGATGTGTATATCTCTAAAAGGAGACTATGCAGGCGAATAAGTAATTTTATTTATGTTTGAAAGAAAAAATGGTTGGCATCCTCATTTTACACAGACGCTTACTGAACCGCCTTCGTAGGCTTTAACTGTCGTTCAAATCGTTTAAGAACGAGTTGCTTAGAATTTAGTTTTCATTGAATGGCCCAGACAGGTAGAGAAAGGTAAAAATAATAATTATTTCACATTTTAGAAAAATAGTAAGCAATTTCAAAATGCAAATCAATAATAATAACATTAGGAAAAGATTAACTCCGCATTTTTTGTGTGACAAACTTTTTTCTAACTTATAGTTTTAGCACCTATCCAAATGCAATTCTTTTATTTTGTCATTAATTTATCAAAACAATTAGAAATATTATGAGGTAATCAACATTTTCGAACTTTTTTCAAAGTAAAGAGCAGCTTACGATGAGAAGAATTTTTAAAATTATTTTTTAATTTTCTCGCTTCCTTTGAAAGAGCTGGAACGTAAATGCACAGCAAGTTGGGTATTTAACCGCCTTTCATTTTAAAGTTATGTTTTCATAGAGACACGCACCTAGAGCACCCACTCACGCACACACACGGAAACGCACTCACGCACACGCGCGCGCGTGCATGCGGATCTTTTTCTAAAATCGTTTTTCTGTATTCAAGGAGTCTCAAAAAGTGGATTTATGGGTAATCTAGATATAGAATTTTTAGATAGAGTACAATACGCATCGTATCTACTACATACATAAGCAGATAAATTAAAAACGTGTTTGACTGTTTAGTGCTGTGCAGGAATTTTGGTTCTTTTGTTAGTGACATGTTCAAAACAAAATACTAAATCAAATTGTTTCATTACGTCAAACCTCTCCAATATACATTGATTGATAGGTGTCGACCGAATCTCACAGACGGCCGTAGTCGAATGGTTACACCACTTGACTCTCACCGATGCGGCCAGGGTTCGACCCCAACTGAACGCATGTGAGATTTGTGGTGAACAAAGCGGCGTAGGGGTGGGTTTTCTCCGAGTACTGCTGTTTCCCTCGCCATCTCATTCCACCTGGATTATATCTTAATTTCACGTATCATCAGTGTCACCGCCTGCGTAGCCTCGTGTAGTGAAAGCATGTGTTAAACACTACAAAAAATATCTCCCCAGAATTTATAACATAACTGCACACAAGCATGCGCAAACACACATGCTATAAGCAAATAGTAGTGGAATGGTGAATATTTTGTAGAAAAGTGAAGACAGTCCTGTTGACTCCTCAGTATAAGGCAGCCATGTTACGGCCTCGGTGTACCCCATCTTTCAGTCTAAGATGGCTGTGTCCTAAAGCTGCGCCTTTTTCTACACCTTGTAAGCCATCTACTGCTATACACCTGCAAAATCTGGAACATAGCCACAGGCTTCAACCTGCTGCAACTTCAACGAGTGCAGAATGGGGGCCTCTGGGCCATCTATTCTGTATATCGCTGCTTCACCGTGAGACTATTTCACGAGGTCTTATCTCTCCCATATGTGGAAATTTAAATTAGGCGCCTGGTCGCAAAATTTTACGACTCAGTGTTACACCCACAGAGCACCCTGGTTCGGTCTCTTGGGCATTAGAGACTCAGAGTACGCCGCTTAAGGTGATACTGGCTTTCCCGCATGGCTTGCGAGGATAGCCGGTAGCCATGGAGCAAATCCAATAGCTGCTGAAGCAAGGCTCCAAAATTTCCCACCAAGAGTTATCTGAGCGTCAAACTTTTTACCCACTCTCTTGAACTTGACACTATCAGCGGTGCACAAGGCCCGTTTCACCCGGAACTGCCGCCGTTCAGAAACTAAATTGCTACTGCCCTTCTTTGCACTCATTTATATACGTCTGCCTGCCAATCCCACATGCCGTCAATTCATGGTGAAGCCAATATGCTGCTGCCGCACTCACAATGGGCTCAGTCCATAAAATTTAAGCTTGTATACATGTAGAGAGTTTTTCAATATTTAGCATTAAAAGTAACCAATGGTAAATGGTTCAAGCGAATTGGCCATAGGCGGAGGAAGCCAAGTGAGCACCAAATTCATATTTTTGCTTTCTCTGCTATCTAAGTACAAGGAGAGTGAGTGAGTGAGCAAGTGAGTGAGTGGGTTAGTGAGTGAGTAACAGAGTGAGTGAGAGAAAGACCTTCGACAGCCAGGTCATTTAAGACCAAGCGTATAAGTAGAGAATCCAAAAACTCGGTGTGGAGATTTTACTGATAATAAACGTTCTGAGGTCATTACATTAAAAGGCATTTTAGATAAGTCAGGTGAGTATCTATCTTTCTTTTTAAGTTTAGTTTCTTTCAGGGATGCGATGAAGAGTTTCAATAAACTCACCACGACAAATTATCTCTCACACGAAAAAGTTCTTAATTTTAATTTTCCCAAAAATGGCACTGACAATTATGATTGAAGTGCCATATATTTAAGTTATTGCAGAAAACATAAAACTCATGTCTTGACTTTTCTCAAATCATGTTCACTGGGAATAAATTGTGAACGTATAATATAGTAAACTGAAAGAGATAGACGAAAACATATTGATTAAATACACATCTTGTTAAAACACACAACTTACGTCAAAATTTCCTGTGGCTTAATCATTTCCGACATACTCTTTCTTTATTGGTTTGAATAATATCTTCTCTCTCTCTCTCTCTCTCTCTCTCTCTCTCTCTCTCTCTCTCTCTCTCTCTCTCTCTCTCTCCCTCGCTCTCTCTCCCTAAGTCATGCAAGGAGTTTGGAATTTCAAAGCTGTCACGTAGTAATGACAACCGTTTAAAAGATGTTACTATCGTTTCACCTTTCTATATCCCTCTTGTAATTACAACGCAATGTATACCAACATGTACATTTATAGTAGGTATATCTGTTGAGAACAAATTATTTCTGGCCAACACATACTCAATGCAAGAATTGTTTGTCTTCTATTTTGTAGTAACCTTTTAATACTCGATAGCCAAACCTATCTTCTGAGTATGGATTTACATGTTATGGAATTTTAACAGTACTTTTCCAAAACAACTGTGTGTGTGTGTGTGTGTGTGTGTGTGTGTGTGTGTGTGTGTGTGTGTGTGTGTGTGTGTTCCAACACTCTCCACCTGGCAACCTTGGCCTTGGGGTAAACTCGCCCCACTACGTGATGTCCGAACACCATTCTCAAGTGGAGGCACCCAGAGGGCGGTGTCCATTGCCTCCAATGATAGGGTGAGGCGAGAACTGCAGAACAGAAGTAAAGCTGCAGATTTAGCACCGTGTTCCGTGGAATATTGCCTGATAAAATGCTCTGGAAAGATCTAAATTGAAATCACTAGTAGTTACTGCCGAAATCGCGGATGTCTGAGTGAGCTTAATTTGTTTCGGGAAATTTATTTCTTTAGCTTTTGCCGTGTGTAGTTTACACCTGCTGCTTGATGAGAGATTCTGTCCCGTGAAATGTGAAAGAATGATGGTTTTAATTAAGGATTACTCGGAATGTAGATTTAATTTTAATTTATCTAATATTATTTAAAATTGAGGATCATATAACTTCATAGTTAATCTTCTCAAATAATAATATGTAATAATTATAATACTGTTTATAACTCACAAAGGAAAAGGTCTACGTTTTTACTTTTCTTAAAATACACTTAAACTAATTTCTGCATTAAATAATCTGTAAACATAACTGAAAACTAATAAATCACTTAATACCTTCGCTAACAAAGAAAATATCTAATTGTTATGTTTGTTACTTAAATAATAAGAACATAATTTTCCGTCGTAAATAAGAATTTTAATCTACTAGTCAAAAACTCGAACACTTGTCTGTCGTAACTGTTTCTTTTTATATTGCTGTGCAATGCAATTATTACAATGCACACAGAGAAGAAAACTAGAAATTTAAGCTATATATTGCGCGCTGTCAATGAAGCCTTCAAATTTAATGAGAAGTAATATTTAATGTGCACATCCGCGTAACTTTACACACATGGTGGGTTTTTCACTGTTGACATAATTACCTCGAGCACAGATCATTCGCGGTTGCAGTTCCGGGAGATAAATCAACACTAAGGATGATAAAAGGTAGTCTCCCAAGGTTCTGTACTATCCCCCTAAAGCGCGTATGTAGCCGACTTATTAGAGCAGCACATCAACTAACGCAGTATGTTGGCGATGTGCTGCTGCATTGTACAAACCGAAACAGTTCAAAGCGAGGTCTACCTGGAGCCGAAACTCTCCCTCTAAACCAGAGAGCCGCCAATAATCAGACTCCGTGGGTGTTTCCAGTAAGGCAATTAGCTGATTTCTTTAAAAGGTGCTCTCCATAATGATGGAAGTGGATGCGCCAATTTACCGCGTCAACCCATCCGGGAAGACTTTTGAAACCCTCGGTAGGGCCGCCGATGTTCTAGTACAGCATAGTACTAAGCTATCCAGGATAGCATCAGGGAACTTCCAATTGTTCCTCAACCCCGTCTGAGCGGCCTATCCAATACCCATGTGTGTCGGGTACCAATTGCCGAGGCCAACACAATCCTAAAAACGTGCCAGCGGGAGAGGGGGTTTCAATATTCGTTACGGCGTACTTCTAGTAATGTCAGAAGTACCACGAGTGCTAGGGGTCAGCACCATGGCAGCTGAAGGGGTAGGAAACCCTCCCCAAAAATATACGGACAATCTTCTATTCCATACAGAGATGCCTTTGCCTCCTCCAGAAGTAGTGCGATTGTCCATAAACCCTAAGGAAAGCCACGCCATTCTTTTCACCAAGCACCGCTTTCCCCACATTCACCTACTTCAAGAGAAGCAATTGAAAACATGAATGCCTAACAATGAAGCTAGATGAGGCACTCAACACTAAGGAGCTTTCACATGGGGCCACTGGGACTTCTGCCCCATTGAACAGCACATTAAGTTCCGAGATAGAACGTTTCTTAAACATCTTTTTCTACTTAGCGCCAGCGAGATCTGGCGCTTGACTGCAGACTCCAGTCTGTTACTAATGCAACGGGTGCACAATAGGCATCCGCTCCTTCCTGCACGAAGGCCCTTCTCTTCCGAACGTAGAGGCTGAAATTAGGTACCAACATTTTACGACTCTCTGCCATCCTACCAGAGCGCCTAGTTTAGTCTCTTGCGGATTATGACCTCAAGAGACGCATGGCATGCAACAGCAGAAGCTGATCTCATATACAACACTATTAAGAGGTGCTTACATTTCAAAATTTAAAAGCAATTATTTTAGAAACAGATCACACCAGTTTGAACAAGGGCCGTTGAACCTGACCAGCAGGCGTAGAGGAGCAATCTTTCTACCTCCCTTCATTCCGCAACCACATTTACACCCGCCACCTTACAAATTTCTCATTCTATCAGGCAAGTGCTTAAGACATAGCAAAGTTAGATACATATAGGACTTTCGGCTACTCTCAGCCTGCCAGAATACTCGCTGGCTTGCTTTTGGCGAGTTCCTCTGTGCTTTTTGCAAGGCAGTAAGTTGTCATTCTGTGCTTGAGTTTTATCATTTCTTAAAATTCAGTTTAAAAACTCTGTTGTGTACACTCACAAGACTTTCTATACATCGCTGTATAAAACTAATGTTACAAAACTTATACTTCTATCTAGTTCATGTTACGCGAGATAAACGTATGTAAAAATGGGTGTATATGCTTTTATAGGTAGTATAGGAATAGAGGAATAAAATAGACTTAAACAATAGTCAAATCTCTTAAGAGCTGGCCGTTATGTGATGGCCTTGATATCGACTCTCTTTACAAGGCCAGGGCATTTAAAAAATAACGGACTGCTATTTGAGAAAAGTTTAAGTATTTAAAAACCAAAACCAATAACAAGGAATATCTAACATATTGCTATCACCATAAAAATGTGTTTGACATACAGTTTTTTGTGTGTTCGTCTCTTAGGCATTAGCAGGTAGGCAAAAGTCATTATGAATGAACACTTTAGAGGCTACTCCTAGAGATTTTAAGCTATACATTTCATTTGCTATAATAATGTCTTAAACACATGGTACTTTAATTAAAATCTCTGAGGCTATTTTTGAGAAAATACACTTTTTTTAACATTTACTTACTTTTTTTTAAAAAAAAAATAAATGGCAGTTTGGGTAGGGAGATTTTCTACAAAAGCTTTTGTTTCGGCCTGGGAGAATGTTAAGCTTAAAGATGCAGTTTGGTATTTAATCGATGTTTTGTTTTGAATTATGCTATTCATAGGCACACACACACACACACACACACACACAAACCTTTTTCTGTTTTTGTTTTATTCGTGAGAATTCATAATATTTATCTTTAATGAAATTGTGATATAGAATGTTCTTCTCTGCTTGTTTATGCGTGATAGAGAAGCTAAAAGCCTTAAAATTACTTTTTGAGATAGGTTTAAGCATTAAAAGGAATAAATAGGCACTCAAACACAGTATAGGAAATGTTATGTGCTTTAACACGGCATCCAGTGACTACAATTTTCTATAAATTTGAAACATCTGAATTTGCCTGAAATTTCAAGGACTGATAAAAATTCAAAGGCAGTTCTTGATAAGTTTTATAGTGGATTTCTTGATGCCATCGGCTAGATCTGTTTCCAAAGGAAAAATCATTGCTAAGGATATTTATAAGAAAACTGCGTTTTCTCCTCTGTATACTGAACCTATTATATTTCCTTTCCAATATTCCACGAATTAAACGTCCCTGGAAGAATATTTTCGCTGTAACACCTACTATGCACTATACTTCATCCTCCCCCAAAGCTTTTCTTAGAGATAAGAAAGATATATCAGCCAAAGCTAAAACCACTACATTCATGAGCTATTATCTCAGGAACTTTACGAGATATCCAACTGAAATTATTCGGGATAAATTCGTTTAAATTTACCATTTATTTCATCCGAAAAATTTGTTTGACAAGCAAGCTATTATTTGTTCACATTCATGTCATGTTTATTAAAATTTGTTATTTATTTTTAAATAAAATCTTACCAACACCAAAGTAGAGCCACAATGACACTTAGGAGTTGCATTTAACACACTAACATTTAATTTAATTAACAATTTCTGAGAAAATGAATCATGAACACCAGAAAATCTCATTCTTAGCAAAATTGAAGAAAAACGCCCGTATATTTGCAAAGATAGAAGCCACATATATTGAGTATACAAAAGTCTCCATGTTTCACAGCAGTATCAATTTGTAGGGAAAAAAGTCCCCTTGAAGTTCGGCTATTTTTCTCTCTAAACCAAATTATTTAAGAGTTGTGATTTTCTTTTCTATGAGCTGGTGCAAAATTCACAGTACAAAGTGGCAGTTTCGGAACCATTTTTACAAGTATATTGTGACTTTGTGGGTTCGTGAAATAATAAAACGAGGTTACAAAACACAATTACTACACTTTATTCTCCTTGAAATACACTGTTCACCATTACCTTTTGGTAGCTAACCTGAAAACTGTTTATTTTACAAAAACTACATTCAACTGTCTGTCGCTACCGGTAACGATTGGTTCCGAAGTTTTCCGAATCTCCACCGGCCATCATTTTTCATCGGCTTCGCGAGTCTACCGCCAGGGCGACACTGCTCCCTCCTCAAGGCTGGTCGTCCCGAACAGCGCCTTCGTAGCGGGCCAGGCGATCCAGGTGTACCACCAACATCTTTCCTCGGGGCACCTTCTGGATGCGGTAGACCACGTCGTTAATCCTCTTCACCACACGGTACGGTCCTTGCCATGACTGCTGAAGCTTCGGGCAGCGTCCCTTGGTCCGGGTCGGGCGGTACAACCAGACCAGGTCACCTTGCTGGAACCCTTGGCTGTTGGCTTGCCTGTCGTATCGGCTTTTCATGCGGTCGCTCCCCTTCTGGATGTTCTGGCGAGCCATCTCGTGCATGTCGTGGAGGTGGTCCACCAGGTTCTCCACATCCCTCAAGAGTGGCCCCAAGTCTGCGTCCGCCAGCTGCTCCCTCCTCAGGCCTGCGCTATCCCAGCCATCCGCAGGCATTGCCGTGACTACTCGAACTGCTGCGGCACGCTCCTTCCCCTCCACTCTTGTGCATTGGCCGCACTCTTCTGGACAGGGTCTTCGGGACATAGCGTCCGCGTTACCGTGACTCTTCCCTCTGCGATGCTCCGAGGTGAAGTCGTACTCCTGCTGCCTCTGGACCCCACCTGCGCCGTCACTATCACTTCTCTCCTCGCGGGGACAACCACGTCTTCGCTCAAGACGACCCTGCCAATTCCAAGGCGCTCTTCTGGTTGACGGAGTATAACCTCTTCTCCGTTGAGCCTCAGGACCTTCCTGCCGACGTCGACCGTCACCTCGTGACTCCTGAGGGCATCCAGTCCCAGAATCACCTCCTGAGCCACCTTCGCGACGAACACCCACAGACGCACGGCACTCCGTCCCAAGTTCAGCTCCAGTAGGGTCTCCTTCTCCACAGGCATGGTGTCGCCCGATGCTGTCACAAGCTTGTATGGTCGGCTCGGCTTCCTCGTCGGCAAACCCTTCGCCACGTCAGGTCTGATGATGGTCACGGCCGCCCCGGTGTCCACCAGCACGCGGCACGGCTTTCCTCTTACCCAGCCGTCCGCGTTGAGGTTGTCATCCATCCGCCGGATGACGGCGCGGATTGTCACTCGAGGGGATGGTGGTAATGGCGCCGACGTACCCCTCTCCACGCCGGGCCTTACTCGTTCTTCCCGCTGCCCTTCCTGGTGTGAGCAGTCTCTCTGCAGGTGCCCGGGCTGTCCACACCCCCAACACAGGCCACTAGGTGTTCGCCGGCGTCCCTCAGCTGGTCTTCTGTCTCCGGCGTAGCGGACACTCCTCGTTCTCGGGATAGATGCTACCTTGGCCGCCTCCATCCTTAATGCCGCTGTCAGCGACTCGTGGATGGTTTTATAATCGCCGAGCATTAGGCGCTGACGAATTTCCGTGTCCCGTACTCCGTCGACAAAGTTGTAGGCGGCTTCCCGGGATACGAACTCCAGTGGCAGGTCAACCAAGGCCTTGCTAGCTAGCTGCTCAATCGCTATGGCTAACTCCTGCAGCGTCTCCCCCGGCTGCTGTGACCTTGCCTTTAGTTGGCTGCGGTACGCTGCGGCTAAGTGGTGGTTCCCGAAACGATTCTCCAGGGCCTCCCAGATGTCCTTGGGCGCCACCGTTGTCTGCACCGCGTTTAGGACTTCCGCGGCCCGTCCCTGGAGGCTGGCTATTAGCTGTGTGACCTCCTCCTCCGGTGACCATCTGTTGTGCTTGGCCACTGTGTCGAACTGGCGGCGGAAGACCTCAAATGTTGACGCGCCGTCATATTTCGGCGGTTTGACGCGCGCAGATGTTGTGTCGCGTCCCGGCGCGTCGGCCTTCAAATCCTTCAGTTTCCTGCCGACGACGTCCTCTACTATGGCGTTCAGGGACTTGACACTGTTGTCGGCCTTTCCCTCCAGGTCGTCAACGCGGCTCGCCAGGTCCTCGACGCGCTCGTCCACTTGGCCCATCCGCTTGCCCAGCTCCGTCACGTTATCCCTCACGCCGGCCAACTGTTCTTCAAACTTCACGGCAAGGGCCTCGTTTGCCGCTTTCATCTCCGTGGCCAGGCTGTCGTTCGCTGCCCTCATTTCTGTGGTCAATTCGGTCTTTATTTGTTTCAACTCCGAGGCCAGGTTGTCATTTGTAGTCTCCTGCTTCGCGGCCAGGCTGTTATTTGCCGTCTTCATTTCCTTCATTTCCGCGGCCAGGTTATTATTCGCCGCTTCTGTTTCCGCAGCGAAGTTGTCATTTGCTGCTTTCATTTCCGTCATCTTCTCCAAAATCTTTTCCAATGCAGCCTCCATGTCGTCGCACTCCTGACACCAATTGTGACTTTGTGGGTTCGTGAAATAATAAAACGAGGTTACAAAACACAATTACTACACTTTATTCTCCTCGAAATACACTGTTCACCATTACCTTTTGCTAGCTAACCTGAAAACTGTTTATTTTACAAAAACTACATTCAACTGTCTGTCGCTACCGGTAACGATTGGTTCCGAAGTTTTCCGAATCTCCACCGGCCATCATTTTTCATCGGCTTCGCGAGTCTACCGCCAGGGTGACAATATTTAAACGCAAATATTGTGTACACAATAAATTAAAGAGAAAATTGCAATTTATAATACTATACAAAAGGTTGTAAATGTACTTTCTGAGTCTTCTATTAAGATAGAATAGTAGATACATTATAATGGATATGTCTGAAACTGGAACCTCATCATTAAAGCCCTATATAATCATATGAAACGACATATATAATATCATATCCTTATCATTATTACTTCATAAGTCTTCTGAAACATTACTTCATCACTACAGAATATTCAGGATCTTCCAAAGATGCGATACAACGATTTCCAAGAAACTCCCTCTCCAAGACTACACTTACGATGGGATATTTTTCGAAAATTTTGATTCTATTAAAATAGCTCCAATGAGTTTGATTAAAATGTACGTTTAAGGTGTTTTCACGACAAACGAAACGTATATTGGTTCTGATTTAAATTCATTTACTTTTTATTTAAAATTAATTTTTATTGCCTTTTTTGTATGAATGTCCTCGGAAGACCTCTTCATTCTCTGTGACTTCTGCATAAATGGTACACCATTAAAAGATAGACAATATCTTAGTACACAAAGAATGCAGATCTGTTAAAACACATACTTTATGTTATTTTTTTATTTCCTTAATCCTTTTGCACGGTGAACTATTTCAGAGATATTCTTTTTTTTTAAACTTTTCAATACTTATAGTTTTCTCATATAGGAAGTCGATAACTTTTTCATCTCTAGGCCATGTATTTGTTAATTGTTTTAATAACCTGAGAGTAGGAATTAAATAATGAGTTTTATTCCAGAAATGAGCTGCTAGAACTGATTTTTCCTGTTTATATTTTATTTGCATTAAATGTTCTTTAGTACTAATTTCCAAATTCAGCATCTTCCCAATCTAGAACCGTGCAAAAATTATTACCTCAATTTTATAGGTATATATCCGACCTTTTTATCAGGGCAATGGGTCTTTTGTTCTTGAATTCAATCCTTTCTCAAGAAAAATCAGTCCACTGGTATTAAATGTATTCTTTTAAAGTTGTAGTCCACAGGAAAGGGAGCATCATTCTATAGATGTATGTAATGTGCCTTTTGCAACAAATTAACAGCAATATCAGATACAAAAAGTTAAATAAAAAATATAGAACAAAACCTGCCGAAAAGCTGCCGAATGCTTGGGCAAATTCAGGAATAAGACAGTGGTGTGTTCGATAGTTCCAAAACCTCGTATCACGTGCTCTATAATTATAAGAATTTGATCAATGGTTTAACGATTGCATCAAAAAGCAAATTGAAAGGAAAGTAACACTTAATCCTGATCCACCAACTTTTCCAAACGTTTCAGCATAATTTTTGAACACTTTTGCCACAACTAGTAGCAAACCCATGAGACTATGATTTGTTGGATTTGAAAGGGGTTCGATTTAGGTAGGCCGCGCCGTGGCTCAGTGGTTAGACCGCTTCGCTCTCACCAAGGCGGCCCGGGTTCGATCCCAGGCGACCGCAAAGTGAGATTTGTGGTGGACAACACGGCGCTGGGGCGGGTTTTCTCCGGGATCTCCGGTTTCCCCCACCATCTCATTCCACCGGTGCTCCATCTTCATCTCATGTATCATCAGTGTCATCGCCTGCGATGCAGTATGTAGTAAAAGCGGGCGTTAAACACTACACATTTCGATTTAGGTAATAATTTTGTGTGCTTCAAAGTTCCCGGGAAATATTTCATTTGCATAAAATGTTAAAATAGCGAGGCTAGAACAGCACATGCTTTGCGAATTAAATGTTTTAATAGAAAATTCGGAATGCCACGCCTGGGTGATTTCGTACTGCTACATGCTAAATTGGAACAATTATTTATTTAGGCGAAGTACTATGGTAGAAGCTAAAATGTAGCATAAGAAGGAGGAATATTTTCAATCTCCTGTTAAATACATCGTTGATCATTGGATTAGCAATAGACGGACTTTTTGGAGTATATATTTGCAAAAAGTTAATTTTTATCACAGTAGATGTAGTATTTTCCATCTTGTTCTAAGGGCACAATAATTGTTGGTTCTTTTAGTGCTCTTTACTTACTTTCCAGTGCAACGGTGCAATAATGGAAATATGTCGTTCATAAGCCGAATCCCAATCTGCACCCATTCGTTTCTTCGGATCATTTGTACGTTGGTTCAAGCGATGAAGCTGCCAGAATTCTTTGTGCTTTTGCCAAAGCAGAGTTTCGTATTTTTCTTTCGAGAGGTTTTTGATGCTTGAGGGCAAAGCAACCTGTTGGGTTTTCTATACTGTCCAGAGAAAATTTTGATATCTAAGTAGTTTAGAATTTCTACATCTGTATTTAAGTGCTGGAATTTATAAAACCATTTGTTGAGTAACCGAGATGGCTGTAGTCGCAGAATCGGAGTCTCGTCGAATGAGATTAAGACTGGGCAGTGATCAGATTCACTTCAGGTAGAACAGCCATAGTAGTGGTGTCTTGCATGCATATTTTTGTGGGAGTGCGAATCTGATAACTCAGCTGTCACATTTGATCTGTAGAAGGTGGCAACCAGTGGGTCTAATGATGTTCACCATGTTAGCTCAACTGCTATTGATTAACGTTTTCCATTTGGAGTTCTCATGCCGCATCCTCATATTTGATGCTTGCTATTTAGATCGCCCCCAGGGAGAGCAGGTATAATGTCAGAGAATGAAATACTAATGTTTTGTCGTTCAGGGTAGGTTATGTTGGTTTCTATGCTTAAACTGTTATAGTGAATTACATATGAATTATTGAAAGCGCTGGGATCAATGCTAGTTAATTGGGGTAATAGTGTACACAGACGGATCAATAAGTACACGTGTTAGGAAGGAAGATGGCTTATGAAGTCCTTTTCATTCAGAATCCATTTCCCATATATTCCTTGTAATTGATTTGCATTTTAAAGCACTTTTTATTTTTCTGAAATGGGAAATAATTATATATTCCCACCGTCTCTCTCTCTCTCTCTCTCTCTCTCTCTCTCTCTCTCTCTCTCTCTCTCTCTCTCTCTCTCTCTCTCTCTCTCTCGAACATGCAAAGAGTACAGCATTTCGTAAGTTACGCTCTTAGTACATTTGGCTATCACTCATACCCTAAGAAGGCAGTTTAAGAAGTACCCGTGTTAAGGAATGAGGGAAATGAAGACAATTTTGTCAAACACAGATTATTCACTTCCCAATAGCGTTCTCTTTTAGGAATATACACCTCCCCCAAAGTTGCTTAGTTTTTCTAACTTCAAGGATAGGAACTGCCAAGCTTTGTAAAATAACTTGTTTCACGATCTCGTGCTCATTTGATCTAAATTTTGTTCCCACGAATCCTTTCTTAATTGGAAATAAGAAGTAGCGGGAGCAAGGTCGAGAGAATATGTGGCAGTGCGGCAACAATTCAAAAAGCAATTCACAGTTTGGCGGCGACAAACTGGATGTCTGTGCTGGTGCGTTGTTGGAGTGAAACAGCACTTTGTTCTTCGCCAAATGGAGCTTGCTGTGACTCCTTCACCTTTTTGTCTAATTGGGCCAATAACTCTCTGTAGGTTTGCCCTGTAATCGTTTTTCCTATTCTAAATAAGTCAATGAGTATGACAACCTTCACATCCCAAACAATTGTAGCCATTACTTTTACGGTCAAGAGACCGCCTTTGCCTTTTTTGAAGCAGATTCACCCAAAGCAACACTGTTTTGACTGTTGATTGGTTTCCAAAGTGAAGCGATGAGTCTCATGAACTTTGACAGCCCGACTCAAAAAAAAAAAAAAAAAAAAAAAAAAATATCATCATGCAAAATAAGAACTGCATTCCTGTATATACATCTATGGTCTCTGCCACTCCACGATCTTTCGTTCAACGCTCAACGTGAATGATATTGTGGAGATTTTCAATGACGTCCTCGGTAAATAAGTGCATGTTCGAGCACATTTAAATACGTAACTGTTGTTGTAGATGGCAAAGTTTCCCACAAACGGCATCAGTTATAATTCGCCAGCCAAAAGTAAAAAGCGAATCACCAAATGGTAGTTCTCATTTTCCATCGTGGCGGAAAACGAGGAATGACTAACTGAAATGCCTGAGAAATCCAAACTGTCTTATGAATCAATACCAAATTTGTTTTGGTGACGTGTAACAAACTACAGTACATATTAGTAACGCCAACTTGGTTCAACAGCAAAATCTATTTTGAAACATGTGTATTTATTCAATCGCCCTCATATCGTTCATAATGACGATCATACCACCGGAGGCGGGCGACTGGGGCGTTCTGATTGGTTACACTGTACAGCAAGGTACAGAAAACTTCTCTGGGTTTAACAAATACGTATTAATGATGCAGGCTACTCATTGGCGAACAACCTTGCAAAAAGCTGCGATGAAAAACGCAGCAGGCATGGTGCTGGTTTAAGCAAATTTCCGATACCAATGGAGTAGCAAGACTTGGGAGAAAAATTCCGCATTAGTGGCAGCTGAGTTGAAGGAGTAGAATTTCCAACTTCTGGAGCTGGCGACATGAACATTCGTTGTTTTAGGAGTTGGGGAGGTGGAGCTTCGTGTCAACTTCGAAAACTTTTTTCATATTTAAGTTTGGAGGTATTTGTGTTGTTACTGGCTCAGCCGCCATTGCATCATTTCTTTTTCAATTCCAAATAATAACAACTTCTGAAATTTTCCAAATGTGCTTCTCCGCAGTTTAAGCAGAAAGTTTGTTTTGTGCACATGCAAATATGGTGATTTGAGGGACATTTTACACATCAGGGTGTGGGTCGATAAAGTTTTGTAGTATTCCTGTAGCGTTTTTTATATATTCTTTTTTTTTTCTTATTTAACCGATTTTTCATTATTTCCATTTACTTT
Source organism: Mantis religiosa (assembly GCA_030765055.1). Taxonomy (NCBI): domain Eukaryota; kingdom Metazoa; phylum Arthropoda; class Insecta; order Mantodea; family Mantidae; genus Mantis; species Mantis religiosa. The sequence goes on from CM060949.1 coordinate 107,254,854, forward strand.
CTTATCTATTTTCCTAATTTCACAAATATTCACTATACACATAAACACCCATGCCCAAGGCGGGACTCGAACCCGCGACCCTCTACGCGGCGGAACACTAGAGACATACGCTTTAGCGACCAAGGTCGTTGACTCGTCGTGCACTGTGGAATATGCACGGGTTTCTTCCTATTCGACTTCATTTTAGCATGAATGTCTTTGTTTTCGAAGATCATTTTATTATCTTCATTGTTTATTGTGCTACAGTACACAACAGTATGCTCGTTGATCTTTATAGAAAAGCCTACTCATGTTTACTATTCTTGAGTTCAGAGAGGTAAGTTCTGAGGCAATGTTCTTGTTAAATCTTTTCGGGATGATGAAAAATGAGAAAACGAAGCCTTGATTCTTCAAGAATTATGTTACAGTTTGGAAGTTATTCATTGAATTTGTGTTTAGCTTAAAAACTTTACTTTGTTACATGTTAAATGCTTGCCTTTTACTTTTAGAATAACAATCGTTGGTAAATTGCTGGTAATTGCTGACTTCACGAAAGAAAATTGGTAGGATCCTGATTTTATGCGTTGCGGAGAAATCATCTTCAGAGATTGGAATGTTAACTTCCAAAATTTGTTTCAAAGCGGAAAATTTGCTGAATGAATATTAGTTCAACGGTGTGCTGAAGTTTTCTTTTTGGGAGTAACGAATAATCATTTGCTGTGGAACCGTTCTCTACTGAACTTCTTTAAGTAAGATTGGTCACGATGTAGTAACATTGTCCAAAGAACTGTGGACTTGAGGAGCCCTGCTCTTGTGGATTAAATTGCATGATGCTGGTAACGCTAAAAAAGACAGCGTACCTAGTAAACAACTGGCGATCTGCTTCTCTAACAAAACAAAAATGTTCTGTAGAGAAACGTGAAATGTGCAGTGTTTAACGCCCGCTTTTACTACATGCGTCACCGAGGCGGTGACACTGATAAAGCATGAGATAAAGATGGAGCACCGGTGGAATGAGAGGACGGGAGAAACCGGAGATCTCGGAGAAAACCCGCCCTGCGCCGTGTTGTCCACTATAGATATCACTTTGCGTTGCCTGAGATCGAATCCGAGCCGCGTTGGTGAGAGTCGTACGGTCTAACTACTCAGCCACGGCTCGGCCTTTTGTAGAGAGAGCTGCCTTACAAACAATCACAGTGCGGATTTCGGCACTCCACCCGACTGCTTATTGAGCTTCACTCCCCCTGGAAGGGCGGCTGACCGATCTCAGCCCAACACTACTTCCAGAGCGCAGCAACACCGTAGTGCATCCCATTGCCGACTTTGCTGATTCCTTCTACTTGGAAGGACCGAATGATAAAAATAAAATGAATGAAAGTGAAACGGAGATCTTAGGCAAATATTCTTACTAGCCCGGAAAAAAATCCACGGTCAGGAAAGCCGACCTCGGGAATCGAGCCCGCGACCTTCCGAATGCGGACCACAGACGTTACTGCCTAAGCTATCCCGCTCGGTTAGCCTTACGATACCGAATATTACCGTAATAACCTGTTTTATACAACAGACGGTGTTCCCATCATGTAAACTGATGTTTACTTACAGGTTAGCTGATTGTGGAATACTGCATTTTTATTAACCCAGGATTACACAGCTTTGATTACTGCCTTCTGCAATTCTCATACGCCAGCATTAAAGCACCATAGTCTTTCCATGACAACTCCAGAAACAACTACTTGATATCAACTTACAGTAGTTTTGTATATATGTACTCATACTTCAATGAACCATATTTACAAACGCTTATCTGTCATCTACTATCTTAAACGATGTGAAGATTAGTACAATTGTTTTATAATATGTGGTCCTTTGTAAGTGCAATGAGGGTAGCGGAATAGCTTAAGCGAAATTCATATCAAAGCTGGTAGCTATAAAGTTCAATTCTGTTCACATGCTCAGTAGAATACAGGGTGTATATAAATGAATAACGGGGTTTTAACTCTTTATAATATTTATTACATTCAACTTATAGTTATAAATTATATGTCAAATGAAAAAGCAACTCAAACAGTTTTGTTTGCTGGCATCAGTGCACATGTGCGTGCAATGTTTCTGCCGCAATCCGCTAGACAGCGGTAGTAGCAAAGATGGCGACTAGTAAACAGAAAGCGTTTTGTGTTCTGCAGTGTGCAAAGACCGAATCTGTAGTTACTGTGCAACATGCGTTCCACATTAAGTTCGGTTGTGATCCTCCTAGTGAAAATAACATTCGTAGATGGTATCATCAGTTTGAAGATACCGGCTGCCTTTGTAAAGGGATGACGAATCGACCTTTCACCTTAGTGGACATGTTAACACTCATAATGCACGTATCTGAAAATCCTCACGAGATGGTACAAATGCAACGAGATTCCTCTAAAGTGAATGTTTTTTGTGCCGTATCCCAGCTAAAAGTTTATGGGCCTCTCTTTTTTGGTGAAACTACTGTAACTGGCACTTCTTACCTTAATACACTAGAGCAATGGCTGTTCCCTTAGTTGGAAGAAAATGAGCCAGAGAACTTCATTTCCCAGCAAGATGGTGCGCCACTTCACTGGCATACGAAATACGCGATTGGTTGAACGTTACTGTACCCAAGCGCTGGATAGGCCGCAAGGTCCCCAATGACAGGGCTTGCTATGCATGGCCTCCACGTTCTTCTGACCTAACGGCATGCTATTTTTACCTTTGGGGCTTCAGCAAAGATCGTGTGTACGTGTCTCCACTACCAGCTGACCTCTCTGAATTAAGAAACCAGATTGAAGCAGCTGTTGCTACAATGACTGAATACACACTTATCAACGTTTGGGAAGAACTCGGCTATAGACTTGATGTGTGCCGTGTAACAAAGGGTAGTCACATTGAACATTTATAAGGTTCTTGGTAAAACTGTTTGAAATGCTTTTTCATTTGACATATCATTTATCACTGTAAGTTGAGTGTAATAAACATAAAGAGTTAAAACCCCGATATTCATTTATATACACCCTGCATAATAATTGCGTGCTTTAATGAGATTTATATTTCTGTGTAAGATTTTGGTTATCTCTTAAAGTTTACCAGTATTGCAGAAGTTATACATAATGAAGGGTACTTTAGAGCTTGTTTCCTGAAAATTCAAGATACACATTTCGTTTGTCATGAACATTTATTAAATAAATGATATTTTAATGAAAACCATTAGAATCAAAATTTTCCATGTAGGGGTTGTATGGAATGGGAGGAGCATTTACTTAAAAATCTTCGTGCGCATCCGTGTCTGCTCACACAGATACATGTGCGCGCGTTTTAGTTTTCTCAATATTTTGCTCAAAATGTATTTATTTTTTCGGTCGAATGCAACGCCTTTCCTACCCAATGATACATGCGGTAGAGAATGCAAAAGAGATAAAAGTATACAAATTCAAGCGAACAAACCGCATTAGCAGTCGTGCATTTCAAATCAATAGTTAGAAGTTGAAGTTTACACTTCATAGCTTGGCATCCCTGCACAATTCCGTCTAACGTAAGAGGTTCGCTGAAGTTGGCACACTCAAGCCTACTTCTCTTACTAATTAGTATTGTACTGTAAAGAAGTGACGCAGCATAACCTCTGTTGATAATGATCGACTATTAATAAGCTTAAGCCGACGCTCAACGTCGTCTCCTGTTACTGTTTGGCAAAGAACATTGCTCCAACGCCAGATTCTACCAAAGAAAAGCGCAGTTTTTAATGGACGTACAGCAGCTAAAATGTGCGGTAAATTCCTATTTGGTGGCAGTTCGTTGAATCTGGAATTCTGTGAAACTGATTAAGAGCTTGAACCTTCGCTAGCTTCTACATATACAGTGCGATCCATATAAACCTGAACCATTTAAATAGGCCATATCTTTTGAACCAATAATAGGACACATGTGCAACTTTGGGAGAATATAATACACAAGGGGGAGATTACATTACACTATTTACATCTCAGAGAAAGTCCCCGTAGGGGAGGGGATCCGTCCCCTTCAGCTGCCGTGGTGCGGGCGCTGCGGACCCCTTGCACTCGTGCTACCTCTGACGTTACTAGAGGAACCTCGGGCCGAACATTCGAGCCCCTCCCTGATAGGTAATTGTTCGAATTGGGTTGGACTCGAGGGGGCAGTGGTTCCCGATACCCGTGGGAGATCAGGTACGTCTCCGGACGGGGTTGAGGGAAGCCATATATTCCCGCGTACTATCTAGCATAGCTAGAGACGGTGTGCTAGATCACCAGGCGGCCCCACCGAGGTCATATCGGTAGCCTTCCCACTTTGGTGTTGGCGCCCATAAGTGGCGTATCCAATTCTATCCCGTCTTGAGTCCACAGGACCAGGGGGCTTGTTAGTCTCTAGGTCTTGCCCTATAGAAAGCCCCACGGAGGCGCCGGGCGCCCTTTCGGGACAGCTCGGTAACTCCCTGGTCGAAGGAGGCCCGGGTCCTTGGTCCTACGGGTCCACGACTAATGGGAGTAGAACCTCTGGCATGAATTGAATCTCAGAGAAAGTGTTGGAAGTGTCCACCAGCATCTATACATGTTTGCACTCATCTCGCCATATTCTCTGAAGTTTACGGAGAGTATCCTCGCTAATGTTACTTATTTCGGTTCGAATGGATTCCTTGAGAACATCAATTGTCCGTGGCCTCTTCTTGTATACTCTATCTTTAGATACCGCCGCAAGAAAAAACCGGTAAGATTAGGTCAGGAGATTTGAGGGAGCCACAGACCTTTTGAGATTATTCGATTATCAAAGAAACTGTTTATAAGTCCCAAGGTGTCATTAGATGTATGGCACGTTGCTCCATCTTGCTGGAAATAACTTTCTCTCAATTCGACATCATCCAGCTGCTCCAGAAATGTATTGAAGATACCCATATAAACTTCAATGTCTACAGTCGTATCAAAGAAAATGGGACCAAGAATCCTGGAAGCTGACACCGCTCACCAACCTTTTCATCATGCACTGGGGTTTCCTGGATCACTTTGGGGTTCACAGTAGCTCAATATCCGGTGTTCTGTGTGTTTATGTAGCCTGACACATGAAATCATGCCTCATTTGTAAACCACGTTATGAAGAGAATGTCTGGACGTGAAATAAGAGTACCCTGAAACCATCGACAGTAACGGATTCGTTTATCATAATCTGCTTCTTACAGTTTTTGCACCATGTGCACTCTATAAGGTTGTAATCTCAAATTCTTCATAGCTCTTTGACATATTCTATATGAATACCCTGATTTCTGGCTCAACAGACGCAACGATTTGTTTGGAGAACTCAATAGCCTTCTGCGAACATCTGTAACAGTCTCTGCATTCAATGGCGGCCTATGTTTTCAACTCTCGCTCATGAGTATACCAGTTGTCTCCAGCTTTCTTACGAGCGATAAAATTTTTGCCTTTGTCGGAACATCGCGTACATTAAATTCTCTTCGAAATTCCCGTTGTTTTGTTACCAAGGAATTTGTCTTCCAAAATGATTTCAAAATATAAACACGCTGTCGTAGTGAGTACTGCATGTTGCTGTTATGACTGCACATTTAAGACTGTCAACTGTCAACAACTGTCAGTATTGTCAATTCTCCCAGAGCCACTGAGATCATTAAAACAAATTTCTACATTCTACGAGATTTCAAAGTGAAATTATGGCCTATTGAAATGGTTCAGGTTTATATGGATCGCACCGTAGTTTTTGTACATATAGTTCGAAGAGAAAGACCTACATCGCATTTGAATATTCGATAGTCAATACATTCTCTGAGGTTCTCGATTAAAAACATGTTTTAGAAAAAGAATGAACGAAATGGTTGAAATCAGTGGCGAGGCGTGACTTTCAAAGTTAGGGATGCTCCAAATAATAATTTTCATTTAAAATAAGAGAGAATAACGACTCAAAAAACTAAGGCTACTCTTCACTACTCTTTCAATCCTACAGTCACACATACATTCTTGCATTGCAAGACAGACATATTCCTGCTTCCCCTCTTCACTCAGATATTGCAATTTTTCCTGGAGTTGGTCCACACCGCGTGAACTGCTAGCCTAAAGTGGAAAAAGTGTGCAATTCACACTCTTTTGCCAATAACTTCACAAGAATTTCCTTTGTCACCACTAAATACCAAATATAGTAGTCAATGCTATTGAAATATGCTTGCAGTTAAATGTATTTGCGTCACATAAAACAGAAAAATAAACTTTTCTTTACGCGCTGCGGATACTTCACGTGACAAAATCTGTCAGTGCTCTCTAACTTTCGAAGGGTCGCGATTGCTTCCGAAAACCTACGAGGCATGGTATTCAAGGTTACGAATGCGTAAATACAATATTGAATGAGTTCGTGGAACTGGTCACTTGAATCTAAGTATCTGTCAAATTGTCCGCAGCTCCAGAGCAAATAATATATTGTTTGGAGATTTTTTGTTCTTTTTTTCCCTGAAATTCTTGGTGAAGCGTCGCTTTCAGGACTTCATTGCGCGCTTCGCCACTAGTTAAATGATGTTCATATGGCCCTAGATAAGGGTTAATCCCCACCCCCTCCCCCCCAAAAAAAACATTCAGGTAACTCAGCCCAACACGAATTAAAACATTGAACCTTTTAAATATTAAGTTTAGATGAGATTATTATTTTAATTTACTTAATGTAGAATTATTATACTTTTAGGCTCTATATAAGTTAGATCAATGGGTTCTTTTTCAGATTCTATGTGATTTATATCTTTAATTTTCATCTCATATGTACCGTACTATAAACATGAAATGCAGTTATCAGTAACTATTGTTTTTTAAAAATGGGTACTCGAAATCCAATAACAACTTTAACAAATCTGGCATGTTGCATTCACATGCCTTTCTCTACTCATTCTTCTGCTAACTATCTTTACAGAAGCGTATCATTCTGGCTATTTCTTTTAAATCCAGATAAAATCTATTATGGAATTTACGGATTTCCTTATACAACTGGGTAATAGGATAGCAAGATTTTTAAACAGTGTGCTGATTATATTCTATGTCGTTACGATTATGAAATTTCATAATTTTTGCATCACTTGCAAAAAATGAATAGTGACCTTTGAGAAAAAGGCATACAATTGAAAATTCTAATCAATAACAAATAAATAGTCAACTTCGCAAGGCAACTTGTGTGCTATAACTATTACGACATTTTATGTAATATACGTTTATTTCTTACTGCTTATCAGATATACAAAAGTCGTTCAGAATGAAGAGGGTTTTCTCTCAGTTACCAGAGAATTAAAAAAAAAAATTGTTTCTCAATACGTGCTTTTTGATAAAAATCGTTAGGAATTTTTGAGAAAATGAAAATTTTTAATGGCGTTTCTACTTAAAGGATAGTTCAGGATGGGCAACATTTTTTCAAAATCTTGGTATTATGTCCTAGGCAGATATTGAGCTTAAATACAACCTTACTTAAGCGATGTTTTTGTTTTTGGTTAAGCTGTACACAAAAGAACATGCGCCCTTATTTTAAAATGTATATTTATTATTATTATTATTATTATTATTATTATTATTATTATTATTATTATTATTATTATTATTATTATTATTATTATTATTATTATTATTATTATTATTATTATTATTATTATTATTATTATTATTATTATTATTATTATTATTATTATTATTATTATTATTATTATTATTATTATTATTATTATTATTATTATTATTATTATTATTATTATTATTATTATTATTATTATTATTATTATTATTATTATTATTATTATTATTATTATTATTATTATTATTATTATTATTATTATTATTATTATTATTATTATTATTATTATTATTATTATTATTATTATTATTATTATTATTATTATTATTATTATTATTATTATTATTATTATTATTATTACTATTATTATTATTATTATTATCATCATCATCATCATCATCATCAACATCATTGTCATTATCATCATCGTCATTATCATCATGATGATGATCATCATCATCATTACCTCATTATTATTCAAGTTGCATCAAAACGTATTATCGATGAAATGTTGCTATCGGTCTTTTAGAGGAATTCTTAACTATGCCAATTGCATAGTAATTAAATTTCAGTAATATATTCAGTTTCATTTTTGAATAAATATCACCAAGACTTGCACGTCATCTCACCAATTGGCAGTTGCGAAGAAGGTACCTCTTTTTACCCCATCTATGGTTCTTTTACTCACCTCACGTTAATTATACGAATATTTGAATTGTTTTATATTAGACAACATAATTTGACTGGATATCAAATCGATAAATAACAGACGGTGGCTTTCTTTCACGTAGCAATATTTGTTAGAAACGAATTAATATCTACAACAGCAATAAAGGGGGAAAGAAGAAGAAAATGAGATCCATATTTCAATATAGCGCACGAAAATAAACACTCGTTTGGAAATATCTAAATATTTAACAACGAGTGGTATGAAAAATACTTGTTCTTATTTTATATCGCTTTAACTATATGGCCATAGGAGATACCTCGTGGCTCGGTGTGTGATAGATAGCCTTGTACCATACCATCTTGTTTGGTCACGCGTTCATGGAGGTCTTAATGCTAGGTGCATCTACACGTGACGTACAGATGTAGCTTCGTACGTGTCCACGGAGGTTTAGTGCCAAACAACTGTTTTTACGCAATCTTTAGGGTAGCATCCCGTTCCACCTGCTTTATTATCTGTAGAAGATGGAAGAATATTCGCTATTACCGTGTATTTTCATACTTAGTATTGTTTTATACCTAAGCTGGAGGAACTTTGGGTCGGGTATTAAATATCCAATTGGCTATTTATCTTGGCTACTGGGAGTAACCACAAAAAACAAAAAAGCCGTCATATTGGTCCGCTAATGGGATTTGAACCTGATACCTTGTGAATACGGAACTCAAGAGTCATCCCGCTTGGTACGAAAACATTATCTGACATAAACAGGTATTTCTTTCCTGTAGTTTTTAAATCTATAATAATTTCCCATTTGTTTGAAATTCATTGGAAATAATGAGAGCGTCACACGCACTTTACTCGAAATTCAAGTGGCGCTCAATCTGAACCAGTTTTAAACTGAGATATTAACCATATTTATAAAGTGATGGTGGAGATCGACAAAATAACACAGAAAAGGTTTCTTTACATACTTTGAAAATGTGCATCTTGAATATACACTCCACATACGCTGAAAATAAAAAATCAAATTTTCCAATCTTTAAAAACGAAGCTGAAATCTCTATATAGAATTTTTCGTTAAAATGATTCAGTTAGCTCAAGTAAAATAAAATTACGTTATACTTAATTTTCTGAAAGAGTAGCTTATGATAACACTTTCGCTGTAGGCAGGCAGAAACATGAAAGTTCGGAGCAGTAGTACTGTTCTTTGCGATGTTATATTCCAGCTATAACCAAAGCCGCACGACTATTCAAATTTGTAATCAACCTAATTGATTACTTAACATTTAAACAAGCGCGAATAAAAGAGTTAATAATTTAAAGAAAGGTATAACAATATTTTCACGCCATTTACAAATATTTTTTACACACACAAGATAGAAAAGGTATAGATGCATCCTTTAAACCAGAAAATGAGATCTTGACGAGTGCTTGAAAAACGTTTATCATCATTTCTCTTTTTCATAGATTCTTATGAAGATCGTTGGAAATAAGACATTTGGCAAATGCGTTCTGTCCTTGCAGAAGAGCGAGTACTCATGATGGAAATTTCACAGGCAAGCATATGTTATCTAGTAAACTAAGCGATTAGAATGTGTCAAATGAATTTTGATTCCAAAATTCATGTAAGGGACCGAGAACCAACCCATCCCACTTTTATATGGATTTGAAATAAAATATTTACTTGATATACAGTATTAGTCAAGTTGTCCGCCGCTGATAGCATAATTGTCTGATCAAGTGTTACTCTTAAGAGACGCCTGCAGTGGATAATTAGAGACTGGATTGGATTGTTTGGAGGGGATTCGGCACCTATGCCCCAAGTGGGGCACCCTTTGGAGGGAGGATGAGGTGAGAGAAGACAGAGGGCGGCCGACGCCAAGGAGTCAGTACAGCATAGAGGGCGAGGTCCCTACACTTTTCCAGATAGAAACTGCCCGGCGATGGATTTAGGACAATCGTCATCCCAACTCCGTGCACCCAAAATAGTCACGAGGCCGATTTGGAGACCGGAGGCCGCCTCCCAAGAGCAGAGTACTCCAGGAAGTCTTGCACAACCTGCATCCCGCCTGCCGCGCTTCTGAATCGGCTCACTAGGCCGGTTCGGAGACCGAAGTCCGCCCTGCTGGAGGGGAAAGCGTTTTCTTCTTCTTGTTCTTCTTCTTCTTCACTTCATGGTTCATGGCATAGGCAATCAAGTGCCTGTTCCGCCTTCGAAGTCCTCCAGCCATCGTTTCCTGGGTCTGCCCACCAATCTCCTACCTTGAGGATGATACTGTAATATTTGTTTTGTAAGTCTATTATCTGGCATTCTTTCAACATGTTCCTTCCATTTTTGTTTGAGATCTTTTAACCTATCATTCATACTAAAAATGTCCAGCTCTTCCCTTATATTTTCATTTCTTATTAAGTCCCTCTTCGTGCATCCTTTCACACTTCTCAAGAATTTCATTTCTGAAGCCTGTATTTTAATCTGTTGCTTTTTAGTTAACGTCCAAGTCTCACTTCCGTATGTCAGTATAGGTACAGCCATAACTTTGTAGAACTTTAATTTTGTTTCTTTACGTATTTTGTTTCTAAATGTTCTATTTATTGTTCCACACACTCTTTGAAATTTGCATATTTTATTGTAAACATCATATTCCTTGTCATAACTAACATCAGTTCCCAAGTAGTTAAAATGGCTTACCTGTTCAACGCAACGATTATTTATAACTATTTTTGTTCTAATTGGCCCTTTCCCAATGAATGCCATTACCTTTGATTTTATAAAAGAAATGAAAGCGTTTTCCTCGCAGTATATCAACCCGCCATGCACCACCGAGACTCCTGCCGACACTTCTACCCTGAAAGAAACCACCATATGAGATGATGTGAAGTGATAATGGGGGTGAAATGAGGGACAGGAAATTCGGGGAATGTAATTAACCTGCCCAGCATTCGCCTAGCCACCCAGAAAAAAACCGAAAAAAAAACCATGGGTCATGTAGGTCGGCCACAGGAATCGAACCCGGGCCTCCCGAATGCGGGCCGCAGACGAAACCACCTGAACCATCCTGCTTGGTATAATGAGAGATAATATTACTGCTTTTAATTAATCTCCACAATTTATCATTTCCACACAGCGTATATAGAGAGACTTTAAAATAAGTTTGTCGATCGAATGGCTTTGGTTCAAATCAATAAATTATTTAACGGTGATAAGTAGGAGAGTTTATCAAAAGTTAAGAATGTTAATTATTTTTCTTAAATAACCATAATAAAGGATACCAACGCAACTACCCGCCTGCCTGCCTCGGTAGCGTAGATGGTAGCATGTCTACCTCACGTTCAAGAGGTCCCGAGTACGAATCTCGGTCAGGGTGAGTTACCTGGATAAGGTGTTTTCCGGGATTTTCCCTTATCCTCAAAGACGAATGTCGGGTAACTCTAAGCTCTATGTATCCTGGGCTCATTTGGAGGACGTAAATTACAACAACAACAAAAACTACCCGCCTTTCGCCAAGTCATTGCACCTGAAACGTATGGATATGCGTACTTCTATAATCTTGTTAAATCTGTTAATGTAGATACAACTTTTTGCCAATTTGAAGCAACATCCTCTCATTTTTTAAGTTTTAAGAAGAGCAGGCAGGTATAAAGTGTTACATCTTGGTACTAACCCAATTCCTTACGTTTTGCCACCACACACGTTTTCAGCAGGTGCAAGAGTTTTTTAACAAATGAACTTGCCTTGCTCCAGGATGCATCCCAAAACCATTAGTTCCACTTATCCATTCACCGCTGTCCTATGGCCGGCTGCCAGATGCCCCAAAATAAAACCATTATTGCGACAAACGCGGATAGCAGGATATTACTCCCTCCTCATATGTTTTCTTATTGATAGATATGTTCTGACCCGTTGGACTGGTTTCACACTGTCTAGAACATACTACCCCACCGATCCTAATCGGATCAACTGCCCAAATTAATTATTTTATTTATAAAAATAACTGCGCTGTCTCTTGTGAACAATCTGGTTACGAATTCTATTGCAATTATTTAAGAAACTTCATAGAGAATCGAACAGAAGTAAAATCCTAAACTGTACGCAAAAAATGAGCTTAATTGAGGTATAGTTTGAAACGATATAACGCAGTTCTTTTTAGTGATCTTCCTATATTCATTCAGTTTCTACATTTACCGGAATGTTCAGTTTAAAGCTTGGTAATTTTACAGACTTGTGCAAATTATTAGACTCATTTATGTTTTTTTTTTACTTTGCTTCAGTTTAACATTCAAAATAATAGTTATTTACCGCCATAACCTACTTCAATTTGTCGCAATTCTTTTCCTTGCTATAACATGAAGCATATTCAATGAAATTTCCCTCTTAATAATAGCTGGGGGATTTTTCTTTTACTTATAGTAATATGGTGGTAGCTCTGAATTAAGAGCAGCCATTTTCCGCATGCCTGTTTATCCAATTGTTTGGTGATATTGCTTTCATTTGGTGAATGTAGTAACTGAAGATTGTTAATATTTGCCTTTGTGGTGTTTTATCGCTAATATATCCTCAGTATTTATTATTAATTGATCTCAAGCCAGGTAACATCGTGTATCTTATCCTTAGCATTCACACTGATTCTAAAGTGAGGTTATGGGTAAAACTGCTGACTTATCCCCAAGGAAAGTAGCTGTAACTGAGTCTTTTGAATGAAACTCTTCATTCACAACGTGAAATAGCTAAGAAATTGCGTATTTCACAAAAATCTGTTAGTCGCATTAATCAAGCTTTAACATTCGGTGAGACGTTGACCTCACAAAGGGATGGAAAATGCGGGAGGAAAGGAAAGCTATCACCAAGGATGCCAAGAAAACTTGTGCAGGTGGCAAAAAAAAAAAAAAAAAAAAAAAAAATAGAAGAGCAACCAGCATTGACCTCAATAATCAACTAAAGCAGTACGGTACAGAAATATCAGCCTCAGTAGTTCGCAGAAGATCATTTGAAGCAGGTTCACCAGCACGCAGGCCTCGTCAAAAGCCTTAACTGACACCTGCAATGGCAAAAAAAAAAAAAAAAAAAAAAAAAAAAAAAAAAAAAGTTTAGAATGGGCCAAAGAGATTCAGAAACATCCAGTGGAATTTTGGAGAAAGGTAAATAGTATGAAAATTGTATATAGCATAAAATTAAAATATGTACATGTAAATTTTATGGAAATGAAATAAACAGCCTAAACTTTGTTTCTTTCATTGCTGGTTTTGTTATACTATCTTTGAGCAATTTTAAAACTGTTCAATATAAATAGAGGATTTTATTGTTTCAGGTAATTTTTTCAGATGAATGCATGTTTGAAGTATGTGAAGAGAGCAGCCAATATGTGAGAAGGACACATAAAGAAGCATTTTCCCCTCAGTGTGTCGATCAAAGTGTAAAGCACCCAACATCAAAAATGGTCTGGAGCTGTATGTCTGTCCATGGACCTGGAAGATTATACATAGTTGTGGGATCTATGGAGCAGAAACTGTATAAAAGTGTATTAGAAACAAAGTAAAGAATGGTTTCCAAATGGTGATTTTGTGTTCATGCATGACAGTGCTTCCTGCCATAGAGCAAAATCTGTAACCCAGTTCCTCAAAGAAAACAATGTAAAAGTACTACCATGGCCAGGGAATAGCCCTGATTTAAATCCAATAGATAATCTGTGGGGTATTGTTAAACAGAGACTGAAAAAATTGAAAATAACAACAAAAGTTCAGCTTATTGAGGGCTGATAAGCATATGGCACAGAGATGAAGAAATAAAGGAAAGGTGCTCCACCCTTGTAGAGAGCATGCCTAAACACACCAAAATGGTAGTAAAGGCTAAAGGAATGCATACAAAATACTAAGAGTTGAAAAAAATATTTTGTAATATTATTTCTGTAAAATAAATAGAAAGTAAACGGTATATGTTAAGTATTTCACCATTGAGTCTAATAATTTGCACACGTCTGTAGATACAAGTTGACAAGCATTAATTTAGTCAGTGTCAAAGAAACGTAGACCCACAAAATCCTTGTACCTATTCTGCAGAGTATAATTATGCAAAGTTTGAACCGTTTGTGACGCTTCCTGCGGATCTCCCAGGACTCTTATGCAAACTTTAATCTGTTCTGGGTTCGAATCCCGGCTGGAGTGGGGATTTTTTCTCCAATCAAGATGATTCCCCACCCTCCCCAGAGTCTAGATGTATTAATGAAAGTGTGAATGTGTGCGTGTTCTGATGATTAAACAAATCGAAAGTACCAGCAACCCAACGTATACGAGTTAACACCATCGCCAATAGGCCATATGTTTCAAAGGAGAGCGGCCGTCGATATGACCACTGCAGTTAAAGGCGGTGTATAAATGGTACAAAAAAAAACTTTAATCGTAGTACTTAGGAACGGTTTGAACTGTAACAGTGTTGATAATTTAATGTTTAAATAGCATATGTCCGATGGTTCTAAGCAATTTCTAAGTGTATTACAAATAACAATGTGTTGTATTTATCAAAATTAAAACTGAATTTTATTTATGAATGCTCTTTAACATTTATGGCTCTCAGTGTCCCATTTTACATTAGGCGTGACAGACCCCTTAATTTTGCTCAAAAGTCCCTTTATCGGTGTTAAGGTTCTTTTACGTGCTGTAAACCCTTGATATGGGACTTCCTAGAATTTTTGCGATCTAAAAAGTCCATCACCCTCCACCGGGTTTGAACCCCTGACCCCGGCATACTTACCCCTAAGCCACGAAGGACGTATTGCGCTGTATATAGTATCGAATGGTTAAAATTCTGAGCAAAGGAGTCTCACGAAAATACAGCTAGTTGCTGTTACAAATGGCCTTGCTTCAGCATTTGTCCAGAGTTCTAGCTTGGAAATGAAAAGCATTTTACAGTCACTAGGATCACACTGCTGATTATACTTACTGAGCAAAATCGAAGATAAATAGTTTCTGACCTATCACCTTATGAACGAACGTTAAAGCAAGAGCAACAAAATAACATACCGAGCGGGATGGCTCAGGCATTCGGGAGGCCCGGGTTCGATTTCCGTGGCCAACCTACCTGACCCATGGGTTTTGGAGAGTTTTCACGGGTCACACAGGTGAATGCTGGGTAGGTTAATTAAATTCATAGAATTTACTGTCTGTCCATTTCATTTCCATTATCATTTCACATCATCTCACATATAGTGGTCTCTTTCAGGGGAGAAGTGTCGCTGGGTGTCTCGGCGATGCATGGCAGGATGATAGGCTCTGAGGAAGGCTACTTCCTCTTCCGGTAGGTCGGTTGCCGGTCTCCGCTCCTCTGCTGAGACCATTTCGGGACCGCCAGCCAGGGACCTTCGGGGCTCGGGTCGCCTGCGTTGGGACCATTAGGGCTTGGCTGCTGGGCTCGTTGCCGTCCCCCTATGGGGGATCGAGTTCGTTATCCTTTCCTGTCTGGGGAAGTCTCTAACCAAGTACACCGTAAGGACCCTGTCCTCTGTACTGTCGTGGCCCCTTAGGTCGGCCGCCCTCTGTCTCCTTCACCTCATCCTTCCTTCCGGGGGTGTCCCCACTTGGGAGCATAGGCACAATGGGCCCAGCATGGTGGCATACGTACCGAAGCCCCTCCGTAATGACATTCCAATCCCAACATAAAACATCCGCTGTTGGATTACGTTGTGACATTACATTTGAAAATGTGTTCTACTTTGCAACCTTAGCTAAATAACGCCAATATGAAAGAAGAGTTACTTGGTATAGGGCTACAAGTGGTTGACTTTATAGAGTATTGTAACGCGGGCGCTGGAGCACCCTGTAAAGCAGCTGGCAGCGGAAGGTAGGGGAGGTTCGGTTAGCCACACCTCCTCCTCGTTTGTCTTGTGGTGGTGACAGACTGTGGTCAGGGAAAAAACATGACTGTGTCGCCGGTTTTCTCTACACCTGTTTCTCGATCTTTCTGTTACTAGAACAATCCTGTAAACACGAGAAACCGGCGATATTCCTATATAAAGAGAGTTACAGACAGACAGACGGAGTTAGTGAGTTGAGTTGGTTTTGGTTTAGTCAGTCAGTGAGTTGGTTTTGTCAGTGAGTGAGGAGACAGTCGCAGTTCTTGGTGTAAGAGTTAGTCAGTGACGTGTTAATGAACGAAAGGGTTGTGCAACGGAAGACTGTATGTAACTGTGAAGGTGTACCGGAGCTTACGTAACCGCGAGTACAGTGAAATTGTAACGGACGGACTGGTGAATTGTAACTGTGTGCAGCAAGTAATTCTGTGTAATTGGCAAGTGTTAAACTGTAAGTCGGTGGAAATAAAGAACATTTTTGAGTGGTGTAATTGGACTTTTCATTTCACGAACCCACAAAGTCACAGTATTGTCTAATCTTCAAAGGACCCTGAGTTCGATTGCTGTCTCAGCTTGAGAATTTCGATGATAAAGACAATTCCCCATTTGTCCCAAACGTTCACGTATGAACGTGAGTGTACGCGTGGGTGTCCCGTTGTACTTATACAGGTTGTTTCAAAACGACACCGAACGATTATAGCCGTTGCTCGTTTATAACTTAACTAGTCCAAATTTCGGTGTCGCAGCTTTGAAGTTCTGTTGGGTATAATTTTATGCAGCATTAAATATTACATGATTGTGTGACTAGGCAGCGCAGGAACCATTGGTGTGCGAACCTCAAAAGTTGTTATTGGGACGCACCAGCCACGAAAATAAAAACATTACTCCTTGCTCTTTATCAGTGTTTTCCTAGTCTACCTTTCAGTTAGTGGGGCAAAGAGCAGTTACTTGTTAAAAAGTCGACTAAAAGCTCGGACAGTTGCAAGTTGCTTTTCAGTGTAAAACTACACATTCCGTCCTAACAGGGAGGATTTTGCGCGTACTTAGATAGCAAATCCAAGCAATATGGAGCGCTATACGAACGCCGAAATGACGGATATGGTTTAGATGGATGGAAGAGCTGAAGGGAGTTCAACGAACGTACGATTAATTTAGTTTCATTAAAAATATGAATTACAAAAGTAGTTACATCAATGATTTTTTTTTTTTTTTTTTTTTTTTTTTTGCTTGTTCCATTTATACCCCGCCTTTAACTACTATGGTCATATCGGCGGCCGTTCTCCTTTGGAACATACCGAAGGTGTTAACTCGTTATCTTTGGTTTTTAATCATTACATCACGCACACATTCACACTCTCATTCATACTTCCAGACTCTGGGGAAGCTGGGGAATTATCTTGGTCGGAGAATCCCCAACCCCACCGCCGGGAATCGAACCCGGGACCCCTAGCACAATGATAATATTTATTTGTTTAACTTCAGAGCATTTTGTTAATATCTTAATTGTGCAATACTTTGAACCACTTACTGTAAATATCAACAACTTTCTTTTTAGTTACAAATGCTTTATTTAGTATTATCAAACACGTGAAATAAAATGCTCGTCTCACTGCATAAGACATTTAGTTTTGGTTAATTTATCTACAATTCTTTGATGTTTTCTGTTCTATTTATCATTTAATGCTTCCATCCTCAACCTCACAAACATTTACTTCTCTCTAAAAGTAAAGTTGCATATGTCCACCAGCTTATTATTATTAATTATTATTATTATTATTATTATTATTATTATTATTATTATTATTATTATTATTATTATTATTATTATTATTATTATTATTATTATTATTATTATTATTATTATTATTATTATTATTATTATTTTAATTTACGTCCTCCAACATTTAGTCATATCGGACGATGAATGAAATGGGTGAAATGATGCTCAATACGTCCAGGGTCCATGAACTTAGAGTTACCCGACATTCGTCTTTCAGGATAAGGGAAAATCCCGGAAAAACCCTTATCCAGGTAACTCACTCTAACCGAGATTCGAACTCGGGACCTCTTGAACGTGAGGCAGACATGCTACCACCACGCTACCAGGCGGGTACCAGCTTATTTGCCATCATGGACTGCTATAATGGAATTTTGGAACACGTTAAACACTCATAACCAATAATTAAGCAATAGCTTCTTTATTGCAGTTTCATAAGCCAAAGAAATTCTAAATAGTAGCAAGCAAGCTACTGCGGAGTATGCCGGTATGTTTACAAACAGCTACAGCACGCGGCACGGCGTCTGACCTATACCTACGAACTCATACAGCGTGGGACACGCGTCCTTGTTCCTGTCAGTGCCTAATCCACACTCATTCTGGAGCATGTTTTATGCGGCTCTATTGGCGGTAAAAGCTATCTATATATGTCTCATAGAAGCTGAGCAACTACTTCTACATGTTCGGTGTCGTTTTGAAACACCCTATATAACTGTGAGCAGGCTGTTGCTGCACGGATACCTGAATTTATGTTCCAAAGTATGACACATTATCTATATAAATAACACACCTGAACTGCATTAAAATCTGTGCCGTAAAGTTACAAACAAGAAAGGGATAAAAGAGGGGTACAGCTTAATTCGTTTGGAGAAAAAAAGAATAACTTATAATGTCGGATATCAGAAAGAGGCTAATAAATACGTAAAATATGAAGCTATTTACAGTGAAGCAAACAGATATATAAAATATAATAATTTGTAACTTAAAACTTCACTTATCTTAGTAAGAAATGATGATAATTCTTATAAATTCTCCAGGATCTGCGATTTCATGTAAACTTATACACATCTTCAGCTGGAAACAAAACTGTCGCCATAGTTACAAACGCTAGGTGTTGATATGTTCTTGTTAGCACTATCAAAATCTGAAAATAAAACAAATTTAAAAACAGAATCGACTGCCGGTATTTCAAAATTCATTACGCAATGTTTGTTTTTTAAAATAAATATCTTTTCCCATTAAATTTATCGGACCATTTAATTGTTTTAATAATTTGTTTAAGTGTTAAACTACTGAAACATGTTTTTCTTATTAAATAATTAAGTGAAGTATTGCTAAAATATTCTTCTTATTCTTCTTTAACTTCCCTGGTTGTACCACTAACATGGTGTTAGGGGATTGTTCCTCTATCCCGTTTAAGGTCGGGCTTGAGGAACCGAAGCTTTGGATCCGATAGAGAACCAGGATATGTGATCAGCCCAATGCCTTGTGTGAAGGTGAAGGAAGTGATTGACTGATGATGATTAGTTCCTCTTGTCCATCGTGGAACATGGGGCATCACTGAAGCATCTCCATCTGGTCCTGTTTGCAGACAACCTCTTTACCTCAGGTCTCGCCCTCCTCCATTGCCTTCAGATGTACAGATCTGCGCAATGTTTGCTTGGGTCTCCCTCTCCTTGTATCCTGCAGTTCCAATGAAGTGCCTCTGTCTCAATGGCTTCCTTTTCCTTCCTCAGAGTATGCCCGATCCATTTCCATTGCTGCTGCTTTATTTGAATGGCGAACTCAATTTTACCTGTCCTTCTCCAAAGTTCTTGGTTGGAGGTTACTTCTGGCCAGTAGATGTTTAGGATATTTCTTTAACAGCGGTTGACAAACGTCAACAATGGTTTCTTTTTTTCTTTAGCAAGGTGGTACATTATCATGTAAAACAGGATCCACGTTACTTTACTTTCGCAGTTGTGCGAAAGGTTAGCTCATTGATGGGATTTAAGCGGCACTTTATTTAGTTGCAGTTGTTTAATAACTGCTTTTGTTCCTTATGAAGTGTCAGTGGTGATAAAGTTCCGTTCTTTTAGAATACATTTACAATTTTACTAAAAATAAACACAAAGTCTTATGCTAAAGTGTTTCAACTTTACATTCTTCCATTGTGATTTTCCTCTGATTCAGAAGTGGGGTAAGTCTTGGATCTGTGAAATATTAGAAAACTTTACCCAGTAGTCCTGTTCCGGACTTTCAGGTGAAGGACGTACTATTGCTGCTTTTGGCGAGGCAGCTGTACTTTTGAGGAAGGACAACATATGTGACTTCTGCTTTATTACATCCTATAGTCACATTACAAAGGAACGTCTGTCAAGCCGTAAAGCCGTAAAATAAAGAGCTCCTCCTCACAGTGTAAGACACACATGAGTGGCAGTGGCTGTATTTTCTTCGCAATGTTTCACACACAGAGAAAAATTAATGGAATGGTGCTCTGCGGAATACGAAATTCTGCGCCTTTGAAATTGGACACTAAGACCAAGCAAACAACAAAACTAGATTTAGCTCCCCTGCTAAAAATCTCTTACATAGAAGTGTCAGATACAAACTGCTGAGGACAAATACGTTCGTTCTAAATATGCAGGCTTTAAAAAAATTTAGAAAGACAACATTATAAACCACATTTTCATATTCATTTAGTCATAGTAAACACATGGTTTGATATTTTAATTTTTATCTACAATAGTTTTTCCATTATTAAATAATATTTAAATTAATTTTCTGCGCTTGGAATTTCTTCGTCAGTTATAATAAAACATTTAAAATCTAGTTTCCAATCAAAGTTATGTTTCAGATATTAAATCATATGCAGAAATGTGAAATTCCTTTATCATTGCTAGAATGATCTTTGGGTGATATTTAAGAATCAAGCATAAAGAAAACCTGCTCTCTATAACTATTTTGCATCTATAATAATAAGAAAAGTGTAGCTTTAAGTCTGCAAGAAATTCATATAATCTGCCACACTTTATAAACATATGGGAATTTGAGAAAGCTCCGGTTATCATATACCTGCTGCTAGGAGATATTTTCAAAAATTAGATAGTAGCAGTAGCCATTACGGTTGTAAAATAATATAATATAAAAATTAAATGGTTATTATTTATAGCTGAAAACGCCTTCACGTTCGCTTGAATGACGAGCTTATAGAGATGTATCATGGAAGTGAGGGCGTTTAAAGTGTTAAGCAAATCAATGCCTTTAATCTCTGTGACAATAACATATTGGTCAGCAATAGCAATCCTGTTTTCCGTGCAATATGCTGTTATAAATAGAGCTCGGATTTTTACATATTTGCATATTTAATGGGTTAGTGTATTATTCGTATGATCCTGCTTCTCAAAAGGTTACTATGGTTTTATCTTTGATAATCGATACCTCTCAGACAGCGCACTGATTACTCCACGTGGAGTGAACATCTATCTGTCATCTATGATCCTGCGAATGTCATTGGCTGAAGTGATGCGTTCATTGGTGCTTAGCACAGGTCCGGGAATCGCGGCAATTCTCCCTCCCTCTCTCTCTCTCTCTCTCTCTCTCTCTCTCTCTCTCTCTCTCTCTCTCTCTCTCTCTCTCTCTCTCTCTCTCTCTCTCTACCTCTCTCTCTCTCTCTTACAAGAATAATCAGTGTGTTATATGAGAGGTTTCTATCAACAAAGATAAAGCCATGGTAACCACTCGAGCAGCATGACTATACAAATATTTCACTTTCTTTTACTGCTCTGTTTATGTAGGATTTATGTATCATGTTTCTAAATCCATAGAACGTCGCCAAAAAATAAGAACGCAGCTCTTTAAATAGAGTTCAACAACCATGCGATAAATCTTTAAAGTTCAATGCGGTCGTTGCATCATAACGCTTGATATGGTTTGTATTATTGTCGTGCTGCTCGAACGGTTACCATGGATTTATCTTTGGCAATAGATACCTCTCAGATAATGCGCTGATTATTCTTGTAAGAGTGACAGGGGAACTGCTGCTCTTCTCGGATCTGTGCTAAACAACAATGAACGCATCACTTCAGCCAATGGATTTCGAAGGAATCACAAATGACAGATATATGTTCACTCCACGTGGAGTAATGTATTACCAAAGATAAATCCATGGTGACCGTTCGAGCAGCACGACGATAATAGATACCTCTCAGATAATGCACTCATTACTCCACGTGGAGTGTCTGTCGGTTGAGATTCCTTCGAACTCCATTGGCTGAAGTGATGCGTTCATTGGTGCTTAGTTCAGATCCGCGAAGCGCAGCAGTTCCCCTCTCACTCTTACAAGAATAATCAGTGCGTTATCTAAGAGGTGTCTATTACCAAAGATAAATCCATGGTAACCCTTCGAGCAGTACGACAGTAAACGCGTCGGCCACATCTCCAAGAATTAAAAGTTGTCATTTTCGCTTAACTTTTAATCTTGTATGTACTAATGTGCTTCTAATCCTAATTTCTGAGCGGTAGACAAGGGAATGCTACAATACCGAAGGAGAAGAGCGGTAAAGATGATATGGTTTGATGGAAATTGAATTATGGATTGATAGAAATCCTACTCTTAACCACAGATGGAAATATAGTACTGTGCGTGTTAAAACATAGTTTAGTTTTTGTATTTTCCGGATATTTTCAAAATCAATGCGATTATCGAGTTAGTGGTTGTTGATTTTAATTAGTGCCTGTGTTTAATAATTTATCATTTGAGTATTTTAAGATTAATACATTAGAGAAAGTTGAAATAACGTACTTCATTTAAAATGCATATTATAAAGTTTTTAGAGCATATTTGATATACTTTTAGTGCATAGATGCATGCATATATCCATGCTTTATAGTGCATATAACTCCAAACTCTAGTTATCACATAATTCGTTCTCCATATTTGCTGGTAAAGTAAAAGGTAAACCAAACTTTTGCGGACATTTTTATTGCAGAAGAACTGAAATTTCTTTTTTAATTTATCTGCTACATAAATAGAGGATTGTATTCTACTTCAGAATTTTATAGCAATATTTCCTTAGTACTAAAAAGAGACAGCAATACCTTATTACACAAAAACTGCAGAGCTCATAACATGTATATGAAATGTATAGATACTGTCTCATAAGTAGTGTAGCTTTTAAGACAATTATTTAAAGTGTGTTCTGAACAAACAATTAACTAATTTTCAAAGTATAGACCATTAGATTCTATGGGTTTGAGCCATCGTTCAGCAAGGTTTACTATCGCACGAGGGTACCAATCTCTGGTTTCTGATACGAAGAGTTCGGTCACTCCCGCTTGTACTGCTTCAAAGATCTCAAACTTTCTTCCACTTAGAAAATACGCCATGGGTCTAAAAGGATGATAATCTGATGGTATGCGATCAGGGTTGTATGCTGGATGTGGCAGCATTTCGATTCCTCTCAATTCCTGAATTGTTCCATGGTTGCTCGTGCAGTATGCGATGTTGCATTGTCCTGTTGCAATAAAACTATACTCCGATAACTAATGCTGGTTATCTCTATCTCAAAATTTCATGAACTTGTTCCAATTGTTGAGAGTAAAAATGCACATTAATCGCCCGTCCGTTTGGAACGAACTCGCAGTGAATCACACCTTCAAAATTCCATCAGACACACAACATTACTTTGGGACCAACTGATGTTAGTTAACGATGGCTTTGGCAGGTTGGCGGGGGTCAAGCCACTGTTTCGAGGCATCAGGATTTCGGTAATATACCCATGTTTCATCACAAGGGACAATTCTCCTGACAAATCTATCATCCATGGGATTACGGATAAGTTGACGACAGATATCCACTCTACGTTCAGCCTGTTGAGGTCCATGAGATACAGATCTACAGCTTCTGTATGATTTTCTAAGTATCCTAATGTGGCGATATATGGATCTTTTGATACACCTAGTTCTTCTGAAAGCGTAAGGGTACTTCTTCGCGGAGTTTTTTTCCCTTCAAAACTTGGCGTGTGTGTTCAATATTCCATATGTAAGGTCTTCCAGAACGTGTAAATCTTTAGTGTTTTCGTCTCCATTGCCGAAATGTTGGAACCATCATTATGCCACGCTCTCACTAACAACACCTTCTGACAAAGTCTGTCTAGTCAACGCGAGTGCAGTTGTGTTTCAAAAGAAACGGACCCTATCGCCCACTAATGACCGTCATAAATCTATCTCCACACTTCAGAAATAGAACACTGTCGTTGAGGACCAATAGGAACCCTGATTTTCTGGAAATGACAGTTGCATGTTTACTTCACATGGAGTCTCAGTTGCCGAAGTTCCAACTTCCAGTTGATCTGTTTCATTACGTGCAGAAATTCGTTGTGTGTCACGATGTGGAGACCGTGGGAGGGAAATGCAGTGGTGAATGCAAATGAAGTAGTAGATAACTTTCAGTCAAGTGAAAGTAGTCAAAGTGAAGACAATAGTGTGAATGAATTGGAAAGTGTTGCTGGGCCGAGTTAAGTTACTGGAAAAGCCTCAAAAAAAACAAAGTTATAACGGGAACTGTTTCTAAGCAAATTCAAGCGCTTGTTTTGAACACATATAAATATGTGCTGACAAATAATCTTGGTAAGGGGTCGTGTAATGTACCTGATGAATTCTGGGTATTCACTGAAATACAGTAAAAAAAAATTGTGACGAAAGGAATACCAAAGACGCCGATCAAGTGTGAAAACAAAAGTAAACGCTTCTCTGACGTTTCAATAATTTCATATGTGATTTGATTCGCCGAGAAATTTATAGATTCTATGCAAAAGGAAGAGCGCCCACCTTAGATGAATTGGTTGCACATTTGCAAAAAAGAAATTGTGATTTTCCTTATGGGCACTGCACTTTGCGCGGCCCCCTAAAGGAGCTGGGTTTCAAATACCGCACTTTGAGTAAGATAAGGGTTATTATGGAATCCAGTAGAATTGTAGCATGGATATCAAAACTAAAGAAGTTTCGCACTAATGGACATAAAATAATTTATTTAGACGAAACCTTGTACGATACCCATGACGTATTGAGAAAGGTGGCAACCATGCAGAAAGAACTGGGAGAAGGAGGGTCAGTGTTGTAAAAAGATTATAAGGGTTCGTCAAAAGAGGCCGAACTGCACTCGCGTTGACTAGACAGACTTTACCACTTCACATATTCTTCGAGCTGCGGCAGCGCCTTTATAATCTTGTTTCCAGTAGTGTTTTAGAAGGATTCTAAGCTCAAACTTTGTTTTCCCAATAAATTAAAAAAAAACACACATTACTTATGAGACAACCTAATGTTTATGGTTTCAGACACAGCCAATTTTGACATATTCCTTGTTCATTTGAATTTTAAATACTTATACTTTTCTCAAATTTGAAAAATTATTGCTTTTTTTTTTCTAAGTCCTAGTCCAGGAAAAGGGAGTAATTTCAAAGCCATCACATAGAGGCCAGTTTTTAAGTCTGGCCCTCACTTAAGCCTGCATTGTTCTATTCCCAGTATACGTATAAAGTCGGTGTTTATTTGTGCGTTTGTTTTTGTTTCTTGTACATTTCTATATCGTCGCACCGATTTCGACCAAACTTGGCACAGATAACTTTTGACATAAGATAAAATTTGCTGTCTTCCTTAACATTTAAAATTACCTTTCATTTCACACAGTTAATTGTTTAATTTTATGTAATGCCTAAAAAGCTTGCTAAACTACCTACTTATATCCCGGCTACTGAGCTTAGGTGGTAAAGTATATGCCTCATGTTCAAGAGGTCTCGAGTTCGAATTTCGATCATTTGGATAAGTATTACCCAGGGTTTTCTCTTATCCTGCAAGATGAATGTAAGATAACACACTCACGTTAAGGATTACGTGTCGGTGAGCAAGAGTACTCTCTCAGGGTCCAGCAGTTATCACCAGCTAATGAAAAGTCCTGCTTCAATTTCCTGTGGATTGTTTATTCCCACAGATCTGACTTGTCTGACTGCTCGGCTTTTCTTACTTGCTCTCACTCTCGTTGCTTCGCCTTATCTTTTTGAGAATATTTAATCCCACCACGTTTGAAATCTAACTCCACTATTACCTCCTCATCACATATTAAACTAACGCGTCTTCTCCCTTTCGTTGTAACCAACCGAGTGACGCTTCTCACTTCTTTCTACTCTCGACTTCTTTCTAGATTTGTTTGTCTATCTCCACCCCATTTCTATTTGTTCTCTATTTCACGCCTATCACGTGGTTTACGCTACATTTTATTGGGGGAGTTTATTTCTACGGTTTTACCTTATTGGCCATTTCCATTCACCTTCAACTGGGTAGCAGTCACGGGCCCACCCCCTAAAGTTGTATGAGCTCTTGGCGTCATATCGGTACTGCATCCTGCCTCTACATATTTTCCTTAAACCTCGTTGTCTATAACTCCATGGTGGCGCTGGAATGTTGAGCTTCTATTGTCCTATTGTTTGCGTATCCGGCCTCTTCTGCCCGTTCTAGCTTAAGGCAACTTTTTTCCTTATATTTATTTCATTTGCACGTTATTCCTATTACAATATTTCCTTTTGACTTTATTTCATATATCATTTATTCCCAATTGCTTATTAATAATTTATATGGCTTTATCATCTTTTTCTTACATTATTCTCTCGGAAATCTATGGTTTGTGCTTCACTCTCCAGTAAGTATTTCTCTATAAGCAGCAACGAAGTATGCGACAAGTTGGAAGTCAGCTGCATTAACGATAAATCATCATTACAAACTGTGGTATTTGTGGTTATTTAACAATACTTTTGTGTATATTTTATCGGTGTTTTTATTTATTTAGTTAAGTCTTATTCTTTATTGTGTATTCTAATAGTTTTACGTTGTTTGAGAGCATTAAGAAATAATTTTCAAGGACTCCTAAGAAACGTAAGGCTATTGGGCAAGTGCAATCCAAATCTAAAAGTTTTATGATAAATCGTCAACCCTGGGTAACGCCGTCTATTTCAGCTAGTATGTAATAAAGTATTTTTACAATGTGTATCTTGACAAAAGGAATTAGAGGAGAATAAGTGTTGTTAACAATAGTTTGCTCAGAAGTGAGTAAAGCAATTCATGTGAAAGCACACTTTCTTTTCTCCATATCTTCTTTAAACCAAGTCTTTTTAAAACTAATAGTGTTTATTTCACGTTCTGAAAGATTTCTGATGTCAGATTTTCTCAATTTCGGCACCTCTTCCTTCCTTGAGGAATACTGCATATCTGAAGAACAGGCCAAGAAGACCAAAGAACCGCATATAAATGAGCGCCAAATTTTAAAGAAAACACGACAGAACTATTTATGTACCAACTACTTAAACAAACATTTTATCGAACGAATTCAGTGTTTCCGAAAGAAGCACAAGCTGCTTAACGATTCGCGTGTGTATGCGATACAATACATAATCCTCTCGATTGTATTCTGGTTTTAGACATCGTATAAATTAAACAAATGATCAGGAATGTTATGTTTTTGTTTTGTAATTTACGTCCTCCAACGTTAGGTCATATAGGACGATGGATGAAATGCGTGAAATGATGCTCAAATTAGCCCAGGATCCATAGAGCTTTGAGTTATCCACATTCGTCTTTCAGAAAAGGGAAAAAACTCAGAAAAAATCCTTATCCAGGTAACTCACTCTGAACGAGGTTTGTACTCGGGACCTCTTGAAAGTGAGGCAGACACGGCACCAGAAATTTATGGTCATAGTAGTTTTAATTACATTTATTGTTGAAGTAAGTTCTGCCACCGTGGCGTAGTGGGCTAGAGCGTGTGCTTTAGTTCCCTGCGTCCGGAATGCGCCTGGGATCGATCCCGCTCCTGGGGGGGGGGGTTTAGGTCCCAGGTATAATACCGGTGAGAAAATTGAGGAGCCACGCTAGGTAGTGAACCCTGGACTAGAAAGCCAAATTTCAGCTGGGGGTGTTGAGATGCTGACCACATCTCCTCTGCGTATAGGTTGGATGATGGCCCATCTCTGCCTCGCGTATGTGGGCGTGAGGCGGCAGTCGGGTTGGCAGGCTCAGGCCCGCTTTGGGCTATTATGCCATGGGTTAAAACGTCAAGAGCATGTGAAGGTGGGTTGTACCGAGGAATGTATACATACACTGTATATATAGAGTAATATAGAATCATATACTATCAATAATGTAAAGTGTGGGTACACGCATCGTACATACCTGAACTGAGAACATCGTCTTCAGTATCAGCTTGGATAAATATCTGAATATCATACAGGTCAATTTTACAATTAGAAAGAAATTAATTTTCTTATAGTGACTACGATTACTTAGGTCATGAGCTATATATACATTCTTTTTTAATTTTACATGGTTATCGTTCCTTATTGTTCATTCAATACATGTATTAATTCCTTTATTATTCATTACTCACATTTTAGCTGCACACAGTTATTGTCATTCAACGCATATAGGCCTTCTACCTCCTCAATATAAACAAAACACTGCTATAAAAATACAAACCACGCAATTTGAAAAAGGAATGAGTTAATGTTATTTTGTTTTCAAATTAAAGTTGTGTTATTTTATTATTGTAATAAATGGGTTAAGTAGTGTTTGGAACCCGAGCTGAATTATTGTAAATATATAAATTAAATTATTTATTTCCCTTTCCCGCTGACTTTGTGATACGAGTGTGTGAACATGTCCATCGAAGCTGGACAAATGATTTTTCGTAAAGCGCTTTACACACACGGCCGAAAATGTGTTTATAATGTATACAGCATTTAAAAAAATATTCTCCAATCCAAAATACAGGGCAACTGCAGATTTTTCAAAGAAGCAAGTCGAGTATAGAAGTTTGTGGTATAAGTAGCACATACACAGTGTGAGGAATTTGTAGTTTACAACTACATCCAAACAAAAATGCAGTGTACTCTACTTCAACCTATGGGGAAAGCGAGATAATGATTTGGACGACTTTGAATAGAAGTTTCCTATGTTAACATCAAGATAATAGTTTAATGTTTTGCGGATATTTAATGTGCTGTTTAATTACGGAGACAATGAGTGGTGCTGGCTGGCGTGTAAAATATGCTCTCATGTACAGTTATTACCGATAACTGCCTATATATTTGGCAAGAGCGCCCAGCGCGAGCTTTGGCTAGTGTTCATGTGCCATTAAAGTTTCGCACTTCCTGTGATATAGTATAGCACTAAGTAACTTAAAAAAGCAAACAGTAAATAAAAATATATTTACAACTTAAAACTGGCCTTCTACATTAATAGTAATTATTGTCATCCTTATGGCTATTTACTGTGTTAGTACGGATACCTACTTGTGAAACTTCTTAGAATTTACCTAGTTTTATGAAAAAAATGAATAATTTCAAAGTGAGCCAGAAGCAAAGGATCGGAACGGTGCTGCACTAATATTATTTAAAGCAACACTAAGTTTGCGACCACTAACAGTCGCTGCTTAACAGTTCAGCAAGCAACATGTTTAGAACGTCTAATTAAAATATCATAAACTTACACTGATATCGCTCTGGGTGGCTTGGTGAATGCTGGCCTACTGATCCCAAGATTGCGGGTTCAAGCCTGGCCAGACCAATTATTTTTAAACGTACTTTAAAGCGACAGCCCCATGTCAATAGATTTACTGGAATGTATCTATACAAATATAACAATTTGTAACTTGAAACTTCACTTGTGAGAAAATGGTGGCATTTGTCTTGGAAATGAAAATTAATTGTTCTTTCACACTGGCCGTGTGTAGGCTAAAGTATGGAAAGATAGAGTCAGACTGAAAAATTCAATGCCATAGCCGGGATTTGAACCACGGATCTTCTGGTTGCCGTCCAGCTGCTCTAAACCTTGAGCTTCTATGGCCAACGTGCCGATATGACATTAAATTCTCCATCTGACTCATGTCTTTCCCGGTAAACCACTTAGGAGTTCTCATAAACACATGAGACAACTACCTTAATGGTGACTTACAACGTGTAAGTACTTTAAGGCCCGGGCTTTATAGTTAACTCATTTAATGGAAATTTATTGTTCTTTCACACTGGCCGTGTGTAGGCTAAATTATGGAAAGATAGAGTCAGACTGAAAAATTCAATGCCATAGCCGGGATATTTCGACATTTTTCTTATAAATTGTCGGGATAGCGATTTCGTGTAAAACTTTTACACATCTTCAGCCGGAAACAACAAAGCTGTCGCCATCGTTACGAACGCTAGATGTTAATATGTTCTTGTTAGTAAAGTATCTCCTGCGGGACGAAATTCCGGCACACCGGTGGCGCTGATATGATTCTGGCAATTGACAGCGTCGTTAACAAACAAAATATTTATTTATTCTCATATTCGTGTCAAAATTTATCAGTGAACGACTACCACAAAATGATTTATAAATTCCGAGTTCATTTGTAACTGCACTGTCTGGCGAGTGGACCATGACGTACGGAAATTTTGTGGTTTTGACGAAAAAGTTAACCTGTTCATCTTTCCGGGATTATGAATTACTGTACACATATTTATAATTTGGAAAGTATTGGAGCAATTACTTTACTATATTTATTTAACATGAAATGTAAAAGTATGACTTATTCTCGCCATACGAACTTTTCAAACTCGGGACCTCTTGAACGTGAGGCAGACACGCTACCAACTACGCTACGGAGGCGGGCATATATGTGTATATGTATTTATTTATGTGTGTGTTTGTAAAATGATAGGACTGCTTAACCAGGAGACAACGGAAGCAAAACTACGGAAAATCCAGACTTTTCCTGTTAATTAATTACTTAAAATTTATCAATGAAACTTAATCACGAATTGTAAAAATCAATAGGCTTTAATTTTAACCATACCCATTTAATTTAAAATACGTCATTAACAACAAAATGTCTTCTAAACGCTG